>JACSYO010000476.1:1145000-1232500 GCA_016806645.1 Ophiodon elongatus | reverse complement strand
ATTCAGTATGATATGTAAAGGGAAATTCCACATAGGTTACCTTCTCCTCGAGGGACGGAAAAGCAGCCAATCAGTGAGAGTGTTAATTAAATGTAGGGGTCATTGTCCAATCATCAGGGGTGTCATTTGGCCTCAGCAGTAGATTGTGGATCCAGTGATTGTGGTTTGTAACAAGCCTTCAGAGAAAGCAACTGAATTTCACTGGGCATATATGGCTGACATTTACTTGGGAGAATAAGATAGCACTGATTGTTTAAAAAACAACCGTAATGTTAGAAAAAGAGATGAGTATTTAAGGAGATGGTGGGGGCTTTAATCCCAAAGACTTGCACTGCATGACCAAAATATATATGGGCACCCGGATATTGCATCCATATGTGATTAGGGCTGAATAATAAATCGAAATGTTACCAAGATTGCAATATTGCCTACGGCAATCTTCCAATCACAGGAGGCGCAATGTTTGTCAAAGGCAAAATGTGTGTCGCAACAATATTTTAAAATGAATATTGTGGTGCTGCAGAGATATCCTGGCCTACACATCATATTCTATAGAATATAATGTGTTCATAAGACATCTTTGTTTGCTACAGATCCCCACTAAAATCACACCATGATCATTTCAATGTGTTTCTTCAATGGAAATGAGAATAATTATGTAATAATTATTATCCCAATAATATCTCAAATCAGTCAAAATAATTGCAATTTCAAAATTGTTCAGCCCTAAATGTGATTTTTGTTGTTGTCCATAAAGTAAATCTAAACCTACGGTTAGGGGAGATTTAGCCTACTGTAGATTCAACTAACTAGGAATGCATTATTAATAAAGTGAGCTTTAGAGATGCTGGCAGGTGGATTATGTTACTTTTGGATGAAGCCAAGCCTTCCCGTTGCAAAACTAAGCCAAGCTAACTTGTGGCTGCTTCTGTATTTACTGTTTTTCCCACTGTTTCTAAATGGACTGAAACTAATCTTTTGCACTTACTGTACTATAATGTATCTTTACTTAAAGCTTATATGGGTAGATATCGATCTAGCTCTAATTTGGACGGATCCACATATTTTTGGCTGTGTTTTAGGATCCCCTTCACTTTTTCTCTTCTTTCACATTCTGGCACACTTATATTAGTTATTACTGAGGGTGGAGGAGGTTACAAAATGTAAAATTATTTGAATGCACTGTTTGAAAACCTATAACAAATTTCCAGTTTTATGATAAGAAGGTAAATATTTTTAAATAAACTTTGTTGACACTGATTGCAACATGAATGCACTCAGTTTTCTGGAAACAAGTATTTGTATTGGGGTTTAAAATTGGTTTCCTCTGAGATTTATTGGTTTTCCCAAGGAAAGGAACTAATGCACATTCACCAGTATGCTGACAGGGTGGGGGTGGAGTGGGAGTGGGGGGTGGGGGTGAATGAATGATGTAACCCAGCGAAATATCAGCAATCTGGGTAAGCTGCTGCCTCTCTCTCTCTCCCCCCACCCCTCCCCTCCGCTGCCTCTCTCTCCTCTATCTTATCAACTTCTTGTTTCTCCCTCCCCTCTGTGCCTCTCAATGCTCCCAGTCCCTTCTCTCTCCTCCCATCATCTCCCCCGTCTCTTACTCCCCACCAAATCTGTTTGGCCCTAAATACACTCCTCTCATTTCAAACCTTCCTTCATCTTCTTTTGTTCATTCATCGCCCAATCCCTTTGTTACTCACTTCATAAAGCTTTTCAATTTTTTTCAGCATCTTTGCTTTATCTCCCCTTTCCTCTTTCTTCTCCTTGTTTCCTCTTCCTTCTCCCTCTCTCTTTGAAATGCGAGAAAGAGTGAGAGAGATTGACAAGAAGATGAGATTGAAAAGAGGATGAAAACCTGAAAAGGATGGATCGAAAGGGGAGGGGGACAGTGAGGAAGAGAGGGAGGAGAAAGCGAGGAGACGATCAAAGAAAAGGAGACTCCAGAGAGAGTTCTTGAATTAAATAGAAGATTAAATCGAATTAATATTGAATTGAGGGATAGAAAAAGACAAGACAGAGAGAGAGAGAGAGAGAGAGAGAGAAGGAGGGGCAGGTGGATGATAGAGAAATGCTCCATGTAACATATTTAAAGTGACTGGTGAATACAGATGGGAATGTTTTTTAAATTGAAATATGCCATCTAATTAGCAGGAAATCACATGTAAGTCACGTCAACCTTCATAAACCCCATACCAATTCTTGAACGGAAAATCTGCAGATGATGCAGTCATGAAAAGCATGTCTAACGCAGTGGTTGCCAAAATTCACTGGCAACTCTCATGTGTTTTCTAGCCAAGTCTACATGCTGTGGTAGCTGGCAGATTAGACAAACTAAACCAGATTTTGCCAGGTTTTATTTGGTGACTTGTGTTAAACTCCTTCTCTTCTTTCCAGAAACACAACAGCTCATAGTGATAATTTCGACATTCATTTGATATAAAAAATAAATCAGAAATCCACCCTACCTACGCACCAATTGAGCAAGGCAGAGCCTTCACAAAATAATATTTATTTTCAGAAACTTTAAGGCTTTAACCCCAACTCTCCCTCTACCTTTATGCAGCGTTTCAGAATATTTCCGCTCATTTCCTTTGATCTTCTAACCCACAATATAATGTTTCACACTCACGGCTCTCATCAGCGTCGTTGTCAGCGGTAACTAGCAGCTATTTTCAAAAAACATTCTTCAAACATTCTTCAAAACCAACAGTACATTATCTACCCAGCACCAAAGAGTAAGACAGACAAAGTTGGCAACTAGCTGTTGAACACAGTGAAGCATTTAGCTGCCAGATATTTCCCTCAGGAATTGGTAGAAACCAAATCGGAGCTAAAAGGAGACTGCTTATCAAACTCCAATGTTGGCCAGAAACAGGATGTTGGTCCACATCTGCTGGTAGAATAAATAAGCAACTGTTGCTTACAAGTTCACCATCTCTACTGCAAGTTAATGTCAGTGTTGTTTTACAGCGTGTTTCTGCTGCTTCCCAAGTAGCCAACATATCAATTTTAAAATTTACATTTTGTTAACATAAATATGTGATGTATGTCACAGGCTACACGCTAGTACAGTGTGTAAAATAGCACTACACTCTTGTCGCAGCAATATCTTAGTCAGAGCTTCTGAAGAAGTCAAGCTATTCAGAGGTCGGCAGTCAGCCTCACTGCCCGACTGGCTGCAACAAAGTCAACTCTCTCACCTCTTTTTTAACTATCTTTGTGGTGAAAGAAACTTCCCCGAGCTAGCTCCTCCACATCCAAGAAAAGGAGACCATCTTTTGTACTCGGTATTTCCCTTGGGTTCGACATGTGTAACTCTCACTGAAAACATTTCCATACCCTTCAAAGGTTCTTATTGGACGAATTCCCACGACGTCTAAGTCGTCAATCTCAAAGTGTTTTGGAATTTTTAAGTCCTTCACAATCAATCACAACTTAAGTCCTGATTGACAGCCGACAAACCCTTGAGATGTCAACCTGCCTGGAATAATGGTCTTTCTTTCATGCTTGCTTCACCTTCCTTCATCTCTCTCCCATTTTCTCTTGCCTGCCTTGTCCCTCCTTTTCCCCAGCTGACAGTCAGGCATGTAACAAACAGTACTCTATTTAGATCATTTCTCAGTACATACATGAGCAACAGCCCCTTTCTTTTATCCCCTCTGTCCTTACTTCTGGTCATTGGTTTCCATATTTCTCTGCCCCATCTTTCTTGATGACTTTGGGGAGCACTGGTCGCTTTGGCTATCAGATAAGTTTCCTTGATCAATACATTCTGCACGCACATGTGTGCACACGCAAGTCTGTGTCTGTGTGTTTGTGTGCAACTCTGTTGTCAGTGCATGTGCGCAAACGTGTGTGTATGGCCTTTTAAGGCTATCTATTTGGGATCAGCATGTGGCTGAGCATTGAGCTTTTAATACCCTTGCTGAGACTATAGGGGCCAACATTCCTCTCCTTTCGTCCTCCCTCCCTTCCTAATTAAGCTTTTAATACAACTTAAAAACCGTAGAAGACAACATTACTATTCATGGGAAGAAAGGGAGGAAATGGAGGAGGAGGGTGAAGAGCTGAAGGGAGGAGGGGACAGAAACAGGGAGAGCTAAATAGCAGAGAGAAACTAGAAGAGGTAGAGATAGCCAAAGAGAAAGAATGGCAGAAAGAGAGAGGGATTACAGGAGGAAGAGATGGAGCGTATATGAGAGACAGTTGGCAGTCATACCGATTTAAAACAACGCACAGTATTTTCCATAATGCTGACAGTTTTAAAATGCTAAATTAGCTGATAAAATGTCACAAGGTCTCAAGGGATTTTCTAAGTGCAGGGAAGAGATGGAACTTTTGACTACATTTCACTGAGGTTGAGTAACCGACTAATCGACTAGACAGGGATAATCTTGAGGCGTACAGAAATACAGATAGCACGCCTCAACTAATCTTGACTCTCAGTGTCACAAATGTAATTTGACACACACATTACAGGTATGTCCATATGTTCCTGAAGAGTTTGAATCCTGGATTGAAAAGGATTTGATTCAGAAGTATTAAAAGAGTGAATGCAAGTAACTTCCTGAACTCTTATGTCATAAGATCAGTCAATCAGTTCCCCATCCTTCAATTACAAATGTAAAATACATAGCTAACCTTACTTTAGATTCAAGCCTCTGTATGTATTATAGACACGGGGAAAAGTTGGACACTTTATTCAACCCAAACTATGTGAAACGTCTGCTACTAGACTGCAGAAGGTAGATTTATGAGTAAAGCTACTTTCAAACACACAACACAAGGCAACTCAATGTGGGGTACATATAACAAAGCAAAGTAATAGTTGTAGTAGTAGTAGAAGACTGATTCATATAGACCTAGTGACCTATTAAGGGGAGACACCCCAGATAAATGCGGTAAACACATTTAACAAATTCTAATAGCATCAGTAATAATAATAATAGTATATAATAGTATCAAGAAACGTCCCCAATTGATTACTTACATTAAGACAATATTTCTATGCAATACACGTTTTCTAAAAGTGTATGTTTTGATATGCAAATTAGGCATCATCTTATCAAATATGTGTCGAAGGTTTTTACAGAGGGGATTCCAGATATCTTTTTTTGATCACTCCATGCAAACTAGCCCAAAATCTTAAGATTGAACAGTGAATAATAATACGCTGTTTTTGCCTGGGGTGTTTCCCCCGAAGGTTTATATTAGTCAAACAAATCAAATATTTATTTTGGCCCTAGACTACGCAGCACTTTATAGCATACATCAATGCAATAACTAAGTGGAAGCCAGTGTAAAGAAAAGCTGTAATATTATCACTGCTCTTGTACCAACTCTGGCAGCAGCACTCTGACATGTGTCAGAGTTGTCAAATCATCTTTTTGGGGAGATCTGACTCATTTTAATACACATTAGTTTTGTGGTTAAGACTGCTAACAATACTAACTAAGATTTTAGGGTGGTTGATCCTGGAGGCTAAATGTCATATTGTGCTTCAAACCGACTAATCGTTTAAGCAGCCTCTGGCATTTAACATTTCCCTCCTTTTCTTGCCCGTATTAGGTTAGATTTGTTTAAAGTTAAAATAAAAGTTGAAATAGTGCATGGAGGAGCCACATAACAAGATGAACTATAATACAAGCACACCTAGAAAGGTCAGAGACTTATTACCACAGTGAAAGACGTAGTAAAACACAGGGGAAAAAGTACTGAACAACACTCAACACAAAGTTTTTTATTTTATTTTACTTTAGTCTTCTGTGTTCCCATGATGGTAATATGATGGAAGGATGGAAGTATGTTCAAGCATGTTCGTGTGTTAGTGTGGATTCATCAGAATGTATGTGTGTCTGTATGCGTGCGTGTGTGTGGCCTTCATAGTGTTATTTTTGGTTTATTTTAGCATCAGCACGGTTCAACTTTCATCACAGCAGGATGCTGTTTGATCAACTGACTCATCTGTCTGTCTTGCTCCCCCCCTGTTACATCAAAGAATGGAAGTGTTCTGTCCTGTGTGTGCTCGAGTTGTTGTGGTTTGTTACACAATGTTAACTAAAAGAGCACAGACAACTGATACTGCGGTTGATGAGAGCAAAGAGAACAGCAAGGACTAGTTTGAAATGATTCACAGTGTTTTCAGCAGGTTGTTTGAGGCGTGAGCCACTAAGCAGAAACGCTAAGTAAGTCAATATCAAATGTGAACTGACTTCTTGGCCTTGTTTGGTAATTTTCAGTGCTATAATATTCACCTACTTCAAAATAAACTAACTGAAAACATAAGCTAATTACATCAAGCCGCAGCACTCGGCATGCAGTAGACACAAACAATGAAACCAATTAGATTTGTTTAAAAGCCCTCTCATGAAGCTTCACTACCTTTCTCACTTTCACTTGCAAAATGCATGAAATAAGGGAGCAACTCACTTAAAAAAAAAAATAATTTCAGAAAGGTACTTAATTATAACATTTAGCTCAATCTTTAATCCACGTTGTATTTGGGACTGTACGGAAAGTATTGGGGTAGGGAGAGGAGCAGAATCTTACTTTTATTATTATTTTCTTGGCCCTCCCCACTGTCATGCCTTATGATTTAAAAAAACAAACAGAAAAACCCTCCCCCAATATCTGAAAATAATGTTTTAATGGCAAACAATGAATGAATACAACACACTAATGGCTGAATTAAGACATAAAACCAGGATGAGGAAAAGTTTAAAGACCCTGCCCTGCTTTCCCCAAAAAGTACCATCTTGTTCAGCAAAAAGAAAAAGTACCTAACCCTCCGCCTTTATCATCCTACCTATTGCAACTCAATGGTGTATATCAATTTAGATTTAGAATAGGTTAGAGCATTAAAGACATGTAAATAAATAATAATGTGTCTTGGTATACAGCATATTTCTATTCATCCTGCAGCATCACTGAGATGCTGAGTTCATGTAGAGAAGGAATCCAACAGACGTTTGCGGCTTGATATTTGGAAAATTGATTTCTCTGTCATTTATGACTTTAGAGAAGACCTTGTTGTAAGTAAGCCACTTACCAATTCATAAAAGTCACTTCATACTCCAGGAAGACTTGGAACCTCTGAAAAGGATTGTTGACCTCACGGTTCACCTTCACTTTATCACTAGTGCCATGATAATAGGGCACAGCGTGTTCCTAAGAGGCTTTTGCTTTAAATGATTCAGGGACGCTAACCACCTCGTGCAAACAAAGCTAAACAGTCAAGGCAGGGGCATTTAATTATTCTGGACTGGAAATCTCCTTCCAGCAAATGAATTGGTCATTTATTAAATTGTTCACACCAGCCACAACACCAGATCCACCAGGCAAATTCTAACTTCGACATATAAAGATTTGAATTAACTCATTGTGGTCACATGTGTTTTAATTATTTTTTCTTAATCTTATCTGCGTTGTGAGATAAAGTATAGAATCATTACTGAAAAGAGCTGTAAGCGTTGGCCAACTCTTAAGATGTTGACTTTACACTAACCCCTGACATTTATCTGTAAGGGTGACTCACATTAAACCCACACTTGTGGAAGCACACACACACACACACACACACACACACACACACACACACACACACACACACACACACACACACACTTGGTCTTTTTAAGGCCTAGTAGTCTAATGCGAGCTGTCAGCTGTGCCACATTGTTTTGACTTGTTACAAGGGATTGCACTGGAGGGTGAAGACGTGTGTGTGTGTTAGCATTTTCCTCAATGTACAAATGGCTGCATGTGTACATTGGTTCCTACATGTCTCTGAGTTAGTGTGTGTAAACTCAGGAAATGGCAAGAGACAGAATCCGATAATAAAGATGTGCACGTGCGTTATGTGTTTAGCATACACGTGTGTCCATTCATATCAGATCTTGAACGTGTAACACCGTCTTTCCTCGTGCTCGCTCTTTTCATCTCCTTTTTGTTTTTGTTTCCACTGAAAACAGATTTGGCATGTCCTTCACACACACATTAGCACAAATCCACATGTACACAATAACTGCACATATACAGTAGATATACTCCCACACACGAGCACACGCTGAGTTGTCTTTGAGGCAGATTATATCAGATTGTCGATCAATGTTTCAGAGAGAACGTGAGTCTCGATCTGTAAAAGAAATCACTCACACAATGATATAATCTACTTCATCTTTGTCTCTCCTCGCTCTTCCTCCTCCTTCCAGTAACATCCTCAGTATGGCCATCTCACATCTGCATACTCGCGGTCCGATAGAAGCATTGTAGCTCGTCCTGTGATCACCTCCTTCCCATACGGGTCGTAGTGCTAATTGTACAGCCAGATAAAGTAATTTGAAGGGGGAGAAAGCCCTCAAGCGGGATGTATGCATCTGTTTCTGGGTCTAATTTAACAAGCTTGAATTAAAGAGAAGAGATGCTTCTGTAACAGCAGACCGAGCGACATGTTCGTACAGATGTTGCTGCACATTTAAGGATGAGTAATCTTGCGGTCACAGGCCCCCAAGGTCGCTGCCACTTTTTAACATGCGTCACTTCACTTTGAATGTGAACATTAATGAGACCTAACTATTCGTCACAAGCTATGTTACATCCTCGGTTTAATTAAGATTGAAACGTAAAAAGGCGAAACATCCGCTCCTACCAATTCCCGATAGCTGCAACATGCAGTCCTTGTCAGCCTGATGATGCAATACATGTAAACCGTGCTAGGGCATCAGTGTGTGTGTGTGTGTGTTTGTGTGTATGTGTGTGCTTGTGTGTTTCAGTGTGTGCGTGTGTGTGTGTGTGTGTGTTTGGGGTGGGGGGTTGGGGGTGGGTGGGTCACGGTAAGTGTCACTGAGACACGCCCTTAAGCAGGGCTCTTAACCACCAAACGCTCCAATTGCAAGCAAAAGAAAACTGTGGTCATCCTGGGCAGCCCCCAGGTCTGAATATCTTTAGCAGTATCAAACACAAAGCGGGGATTCGCTGTGTAAGGCAACGCGTCTCGAGCAAACGTCCTCCTTGGGATAACTAACACTTTAAAAGAAACTGTGAAATTGAGGTCAGAAGAAGAAAGAGATACCTGGGTGCTGAGGAAATGTTGGCAGTTGCGATTTTGATTTTGCCCTCAGAAAACATACTGACTTTTAAGATACAAGCAGGAGTAGAGTCTTTATCTCTCACTGTCACTGCGTCTCTTGCTCTCTCTCTGCTACTCTCATCATAGCTGCAGCGCCCTTTGCTATCTCAGTAGCTATCTGTAATGGGCACAATGTTCAAAGCAAAGCAGTGGTGTTTGTGTCTGTGTGTTAAGTGTCTTGGCATGCCTGCCTGTGTGAGCATGTGTGTGTGTATGTGTGTGTGTGTGTGTGTGCGTGTGTGCGTGTGTGTGTGTGTATGTGTGTGTGTCCTGGTAAAATGTCTTTTCCAAAGCCTGGCATGCTCGCTCTCCCTCGCCATCTCTCTCTTCTTCCCTCTCTTTCTTTCTCTCTCATCCCTCCGGAGTATAGTCAAAATCGTCCTTCCAGTCAATTGAAGTCGTTTTCATGTCTCGCACCCTGAGCCGCTGCAAGCAATGTGTGTGCGTGTTTGTGTTTGCACCTATGAAGTGAGTCCACATTTGTGTGTGCGTGTGTGTGTGTGTGTGTGTGTGTGTGTGGGTGTGTAGGCTGCTGCAGGCTAGCCAGACTGTATGATGCCTGCAGAGCATGGAAGATGGGGATGACAATCCGACCGTCTGTTTGTAAATCAGCATCAGTGTAGATAAACTGCGCAATTTAGCAAAAGTTGAATTATGCTGTGTATGATGTGTGTTTGACTCAGTAGATCTTATTAAAGCTGGTCATGTGAATCCTACATTTCAATATAATTATATTTTAATAGTGAGTGTGTGTGTGTGTGTTTATGTGTTTATGCCTGTGTGTATGTGTATGGTTATACTCTTTTATATAATTCCAGTGACATTTGTAATTACAAGAACTCAAGTGGAACAAACTCCCCAAATTAAACTCATTTTAAATATACCGTCAAGTTAGCCTGAATTACACCAACCTTCATTCATTCATGATAGTTTAAAGGCCGGCTCCATCCTCATGTATTTGTAAGCACGAAATGTTGCTCGAAATGTTGCTCAACATGTTGCGTGGCTGCATCTGCCTTTCTAATGGGTTTCATCTTATGACTGAAGATTGCCAAAATGCTCAAAATGGTTGGAAGAGGCCTACATAATACAAAACACAAGAATGTCCCAAAAGTCTGCGCGTATGGGTTTATAATTTAACTATTTACTACATGCATGCATTTTAGTAACCAGGCTACTGTGGGCTTTCTCTTGTAAGTTTATTTCTGAACTGTCATGTGAACAAGAAACCTGGCTTCCGTAAAGGGAGAAGAGGATCAGGGAAACCTGATTTCCCCAGGTAGATTTCTCCTGGAGAACAATTCCTCTGCAGTGTATATGCCTAACCGGGTTTTTTAATCAGCTTTATTCAAGTATGCATGTGCATAACAAAGCCTTCAGTCAGTGTGGGAGTAAACAGGTCGATGAAACGACAGATCGTGACATTAAGATAAGTTTGGGGGGAGGAGGGACATATGATTACTGACATGCTGCATATATACATGGTTTTAAGGTAACCAGGCAACTGCACTGCACCGAAACCTGGCTACTTAAAGCAACTTTAATAAATATTTATTGATATTCATGTACAGACAGACACGGTTAGCAACTATCTGGAGCACGTAACAGCTAGAAAAAGATTTTTCCTTCACGAGTTGGGAGAGACCAAAAGCGGAAACACGACTGCAATTGAATTATAATGTTGCTCTGTAACTGCTGGATGTATTAATAACTTAAGTTCGCCATTTTCAACTTAAAAGGTGATGACAACTTGTTTTTGCTGCTTCTAAGTGGCCGAAAAAATAGTTATGACAGGTTTAACTGAAAGTATTTTAGCTGCACACCAAATACCATAAAGTGCTCCACAGTGAATTTCTCCCCGTAAGATACAGATTTATACAGTTAACATCTATTGAAAGCTTACAAACCTCGACCCAACAACATATAGGCACTCAGTTGTACAGGGTTCTGTTTTTTTTTTTTTATTATTCCAACATTGTGTCACTCACTTGATGATATATGAGTTTGTTTGTCAATCTACCTCGGTGCCTTCACTGCACAGCAATCATTAGAATAAACCCAATCATGTACAACCAGCTCCCATCAGAGCCGTGCAATCATTTTAACCATAATTATATTGGCCCCAGGTATTTTATTTCACAAGCAGTTTACTTTAGTAGTTTTATCGACTTACAAAGATAAGAGCTACAGCATGTTTAGTGTCATGAGGTGCAAACACTGATGCATTGTGGTCCATTAGTGTTGGTTTAAATGTGGAGATAAGCATCTCAGTATCTAAATGCCATTTGGAGTTATTTAATTAATATTGGCATGTTTAATGATCTAAATGTTGTTTGAGATAATTGTATTACCATTTATTTCAATGGAAGCGTTTAGTGACACAAACTCTCGCCTGAATGTTATTTGAAATAATTTCATTAGCATTTGCTTTTATGGGGCGTTTCAATGTGTCTAAATGCTGCTTTTAAATGTTTTGACTGTAGTGGTTCCAGAGGGGCATTTAGACATCAAATAAACAGCTGTAAATTGCTATCAGCCAAAGGGCAGTCATTTTTGAATATGATGTGCAAATCTGTCAATTTTTCATGTTTGTTCTTCTTTTCTAAATAACACTTCGTCTGCTATAATAAGCTAGTTTTGGCGTTAAATTAAATAGAACAGGATCATATTGCGTTAGATGATTCAATATCCAGATGTTATCTTCTCAGTTTACTGTATATTGAAATCATATTACACAAATCAACACATTCTAAATGAGAAATATACAATTTCTCCACCAAGCTAAATGGTATTAGTTTATATCTCTGATGTGCTGAGACTTTTCCACCAGAGTAAGCAAGCTTGATACTGGATGCACTCAAGGCAGGTGTTTCCAAACAGGTGTGGTATCTGACTTAATTAAGTTAATTAAGCTAATTGGTTAATTAAACAATCAATTATCCCATCATCCACTCCCGTATGCCATTACAGTCATCGCACTACACTCGGCCTCTGTCCAAACCCTCCACTTGGCTTCAAATGATTTAAATGAGTGCATCTGTCTCCAGGTTTGATGGATGGATGACTGAATGGATTACATAAAGAGGTGAAGGGGAAATGATGGATGTGCACATAGAGGGAGGAATGATAAACGGCTGTAAGAAAGGATGGATGAAACAAAGGGAGGGGTTAACTTGGAGTAATCCTGGACCTACTCCCTATGCTCATCAGCAGGCAGATTCATCAACCTTTACTCTCTTTTGATGTCACAGCTTTCAATTTTTGCCATTTTGGGGTTAATTAAAGTGCTGCAGGCTTTGCGAACATCAACCATATTGACTAAAAATGATACTTTCCCCCCCAACATGGCTAAAATAGGTCATATCTTTTTATTCCTTCGTTTTACAGTGTAGCCACCGAGAAATAAAAAAAAGAGGATAAAAATCACTCAAACTTCATTGTGATGTGTAAAATTAGCAAGTCACATATAGTTCAAAAAGCATTCATGACGTTTGACTAATTTTTGGATCTAGAATAGTTTTTTTTTAAAGTAGAATTCAACATGCATGCTTTTCTAGGAAATCATTTTTATCTTTTCTTTCAATTCCACCACCTTTTCAATTAAATGTAGTAAGTTTCACTGGCATGCCATTTGACATGTGTTGTCATATATATATATATACATATATATATATATATATATATATATATATGTATATATATATCACCCCTTTCTCTCCTTCCACTCTGTATCAACTCTTTGGATATAGTAGTCATGCAGACAGCTAATGTCAAACCACCAATTACACAGTCAGTCGCTTTTTATCCTCTCCCTCTCTCTTGTTCTCTGTCTTATGCACCCACAACCACCAAGTGACACACACACACACTCACACACATACACGCACACACGTTCACACACACACACACACACAGATTCCGATGTCAGGCACTTTTGTTTACCAGTCATGTCAACAAGTATTACAGCATGGTAATTACCGACAAGCTAAGACTTTCCTTTTTAGCCTACACATCAGGACACACACACACACGCACACACACACACACACACACACACACAATTACACTTGACATCAAAGAGGAGATTAGTCCATACATGTTAGTCATGTGTTGCAGCTCTCATGTTGTAAAAAAAATCAAAAAAAGAAACCTTCCCCCTTTCTCCCTTTCTCTCTTTCTCCAATACCATTATTGGAACCATCAGCCAGAGTGGTGGCATGCACTGGCCCTTATATGCACACACACACACACACACACACACACACACACACACACACACACACACACACACACACACACACACATTGTCTATCTGGGCAGTCTGCCCACTGCATGCTAAGCTAATGAGATTGGCAAAGTGCCACATTACCAATATCAGTGGCAAGCTTCCTTCCATTCTGTCTCAAATGCACACACACACACACACACACACACACACACACACACACACACACACACACACACACACACACACACACACACACACACACACACACACATAAATAGACACACACACACAGGTCCACGCTCGGAGACACAGAATCAAACAGACGCAGACTCTCCGGCAGATACGGGTGATCAAACAAGAAGAGAAACTCAACCACGTGCAAAGAGGTATGCCCACAAAGACATTTTAGGAGTTAAATGCAAAACAGATAGAAAGACAGCTAGAAAGGAGGGAGTCATAATTAGCTGGCAGGAGTGTCTAAAGAATGGAAAGATGAGACAGCATCCTGGAATATTTTTATATTTTCAAAGAGGCACAATTCATATTCACATACTTCCACCCAATCGCATTTTTCATTCAGATTGAAACATTCTTACACCATTAAAAAACCTCACATACCCATATTGCTTGAGAACAGTAATGGCAAATGTCACTGAACATTTGGCCGAGGTGGTGACTTGGTGCCATTGTTGGAACTTCCTGTCCGCAAAGGATATCAAAACTGGGTAGAAATCACTTTGAATAAGCTATATTATGCTTGAAAGCACCGACATGAAATTTTCATCAAGTAGTGGCCCAAATTCTATTAAACTTTAATCCTGAACGATGCACTTGTTATGGATACAGAGTGCATTGTGACTGACAACAAGTACTGCAGGAATTCTGGGAGAAAACCCTGAAGTCTTGTTGGTGTATTTATTTGTACTCTTAATGTTGCGAGGCCCTAAGCCTTCAGAAAGTGAGGACTGAGTGTGTGAGGCATTGAAGTGCTAAACTTTGACTTTTAGTACAACAACATAACAAGAGCAAACCGGTCCTCGGTTCAGTTTATATCAGTGTCCCCCAATGTCTTTGAAAAGCTATTGAGTCTGATAAATGTATTTCATTTGGAAAATTGTTAAAGTTTAGAAGTCCTGCCAGCCAACATTTTGTCAACTTTTGTCTTAAAGTGAAACTTTTTGGATTGAAGACTGCAATTCGGTAAATTGAAATGAAAAGCACTGTGATATTAGGTTGGACTAAAATATGTATTAATATCATAAATAAAATATTAAATGGGAAGGAAGCCAGTTCAAGGCCGTCCGAATTAAATTCCTGGCAGATCCAGATAAAATAGTGTGTGCAGGTACAGGTCTTTTGTTATTAGACAAACCCATTTTTTGCGTCAAACCCATTTTGATAACTATGCGTATGTTTAAATAGTTTTACCATGTTGTCGTGGTGTCGGTCTCTTTGACCTAACAAGCAATACTTCTAGCTGGGCTACTTCTTCAAGTTATCATTTACTGAATTGAATTAATGTTTGACGAGGTTCCTGCTAAAAATGAGGGAATAGTGTTCAATCTGGGTGAAGAGCTGAGTGAGAATGTCCCAACCTTTAAATTTTGCATAACTCCTTTTCCAGGGAGGGAAGTGCATGCATTTCTAGGAAACATTCACCCGCTATTGCACATTTAGTCCTTTGAATATGACACATATTACAGTAATTACTTATGTCACATACGAATCGATACTTGGATGTCACGGTGCAGGGAATACTCAAACAGGGATTGGACCCAAATTCAGAGTGTTAAGCAGGATATAAGTCATTTATTGAAGTCTCGGCAGGTAAAAGAGCCTAAATAGGCAGACGGTCCAGCAGGGAGGCATGTAGTGAATGACTGATAGGGGAAGTCCAGGTGAGCGGGAGGTCTTGTGAGTGAAAGGCTAATGAGGGACAGGTTAAACTAATCGAGGCGGGGCAGACATCCAAAACAGGCGGGAAAGCACACCAAGGCAGGCAGTGAAGTGATCTGAAACCAGAGGAAGGGTGAGTAAATAAAAATGAAACAGGAAACACTAAAAATGACATATTTGAATGAAAAAACATGGCGGATACGAATGGAATCACAAATTTGGAAACAGGTTTGCAATTATTTAAAAATGAATTACTTCGACAGTGAAATAGACTGTGAACTTGGGAAGACTGTGTCTTAAATTCCTGGATCGTATGCAAATTTCACCTCATTGGGTGCAGCAAGACAAGTCACACACATTCAGTGTGCTACCCACATATTATTCTCTTAGAGAACAAAGACATGGTTAAGAGGAGTGCTGAGGCTATGAACAGTCTGTAATACTTACACATCTATACAGTTATATATGCTATGAAGAGACTGCACACTTTTTTTCTCACCTGATGATTTTCTCTTCTTCCATTGCTCTGAATTTAAATCACCTCTTTCTTAATATACTTCTTCAACCTCAACTTCCCCCCCTCTGCTGTACCTCAGTCACAATTAGTATCTTCTCTTGTCCTGCCGTAATTGTCTCACCTCATTTCTTTGCCGCCTTTTCCACTCTTCTTCCCTCATTCCTTGCTCTCCCCCCCCAGCCCCGCCTCCGGCACCCCAGCCCTCTGCCTGTTGCTACGGTTACCAGACAGCGAGGTAGACGGTTAGGAAAAAAGAACGAGGAAACTAGGAGAGAGAGAGAGAAAGAGAGAGAGAGAGAGAGAGAGAGAAACTTTAGGAAGACTAAGAGATGTCGCATGTGTATGAAAAAAGGGAAGAGAAAGATGGGAGATATGGATTTGTCACAGCGTGGGCTCATTCTTTCTATTTAGATTAAACAATCATGACAGTTGAAGTAACACTCTCAAACTTTGCTGTTTAGAAAAAAAGACTGATCCCCTGCTTTAGTTAAAAAAAAGACACTCAAACCTCTGCCCTGAATAAACGTTGATAGGTGCTCATCTGCTTAGCCCGCCTAGATTCCTCTTTTGGTTTCCTTACTGAGTTTACAATAAAATGGTACTGCGGATACGTGTTTCTTAGTAGTTAAAGTTGTATTAATGGAATTTAATAATTCCCCCCAAAAAAAAATTCAATAAAAAACAACAACCTTGGAATGAAAATTGGCACTTACAAAAGCACAACATCCACTGTTCTCTCTGTCGCTGTCCAAGGTCCTGACCTGGCTCTGGGTGGATTCTCCACTTACAATGATGGGAATGCTATAAAACTGTCAGAAATCTCCATATTAGTGGTTTATTGCTCATGTTTATGTCCCAATTCATTTTTCATTGGCCATCCAACTGGACATTCAGTTATACATGGTCATTATTGATCAATCGGAGGATTATTTTCTTGATTGATTCATTAAACGCTTAGTCCTGCTAATGTCAAATTAAGGGGAAACTGCCCATCAAAATGTCTTAAAATCTAAGGTGACATCTTCTTATTGCTTGTTTTATCCAAACAACAGTTCATAACCAAAAGAAATGTCATATATTGTCATATATGACAAAGAAAAGAAGCACACCCTTGTTTCTCGAAGCAGCCAGCAAATGTTTGACATGTTTGCTTGTAAAATGACAAACTAATAATCATTTCCCTAAATAGTTTGGGAACAATTGCCTGTTGATCAACAAATCAACTAGTCAAATAATTGTTTCAGCTCAAGTTTGTATTCTGTGTGTCTTACCAATGATATTTGCAGTATCCTGCCTCCATTTTGAAAGCAGATATGCTCACATTATTCTCTGTAGTGCTCAGCGGTGTAGGGTACCACTGACGTGTATCTTGAACTCAACTCTAAAAGGGTTAGTTTCTCTTTTCTGCATGCTTCTGTAAACTAGAGGGTCAAATGTAAAAAAAGAAAAATTCCCTGAAGCTATCAATAATGTCAAAAGACTCTCCGAGACTGTAACGAGCTCCCTGAGGTTACTAAATTCGATCCCGACGAAATAATTATTCATTTGTGTCCCTGCTTTCTACTCATTTAACATATCACTGTCATAATTTGCAGTTTTGACAAAACTGTTTTCGGGGTTCATTTTTTTTAATTAATAATTGCCTGGAAACAATCAATTCTGAGTTTAGACCGCTCGTGATCAATTACAGTAGCAATGAGTTCCTTTACCCGTGTATGTACACAGTAATCAATTGATGCCAATACGGTCAAACTGGCTTCCCAATTACTTGTAGTGTTTGAAACCAGAGTTCAGTGGTCACCTTGTTAGCCAGCAAACTGATTTATAGAAATGGACACATCCAGTTAAGGGTCAGTATGTCAGTGATTAAAGTACAGTACGGATGTACAGTGAAGTGGGTTTCTATATCTGGATTTTTGCCACAAAACTTGTGAACAGATACAGTTTTCATCTACATTATTTTTGTTATTTATACTTTTATATCTTACCTGCTTTATTAGTTGACATCAAAGAAACAGAGACAGCAAAGATTAAAGGGAAAGAGAAGATGACAGGATTTGAAAAAAAATTGTGGTTCACTGAGAAAAACTGGAATGTTTTTTTGTTTTTGAGTTAATCTTAGAAGTGTTGATATGTCAAGTGTGTGTCTTTCCAATCAGGCAGTCCTGCCAACATTATTTGGAGACCTTCACTGTTCATTTTAAGGGCTTTCAGATCTTGCCAGGTTTGAGCAAGAGCACCCAATACAAAATCTGAGAAGAAAAAAAGAAATGGATCATGGGAAGTAATAGTGTGGCCTAATTACGCTTTTCAGTTGCCAAGAAAGATTTCTCAGAAATAGACCCACATATAAAAAAGATAATGTCTGCCCAAAATGGCATTGCTGAAAGAAGATGAGATTTACAAAAGCGTTTTTTATTTTGTATATTTCTGGGTGAGAGAGAGAGTACTGTAGGTGGATGTCCCGGTTACAGCGTCCATGTGCCCTGCTGAACTGTCCATAGTAAGACATTGAGTCCCTTTTCATTATCAGTGGCATGAAAGCTTCATATAACACATTATAGTTGTAGCTATGAATGTTTTTCTCTCTCCATACAGAGCAATCTGAAATGGTTGTAGGATGGACAATGGCAAAATGGTATACTGCTAATTCGTTACAACAGATGTTCAATCTTGTTAGTTGGGCATGGCGTATGTGTTTTTGTTGTTGCTGTTAGTGCAAAGTGCAGAAGTGCTGTCCTAAACTCATCTCATCACCAATCCTACAGTTTGCTTGCAAAGACAGTTATATATGTGTTTATTGTGTATCTTGTACCTTCACTTTAGTTTACCTGACTCAGAGTTTCTCCTCGAGCTAAACAGCAGAGACACAGACTGTGGAGATGATGTGGCAAACCGTGGAGCTACTGCATAGACAGTAAAAAATAAAACAACTCCGAGGACAGTCGTGGATGTATTGGCATGCTAGTAGAAATCCCAGCTGTAAGCCCTACAGTCAGACATTTTACAACTTCTTTGGATGTGTTATCTCACACCAACATTGTATGAGCCCACAGAGTCAGTTTCCATTTCATTGTCAGTGGCCCAACTCCTAAAACTGTCACCGAATGAGACTTGACAATGAATTTACCGTTCAAAATAACTGGAATTGTGCAACGTAAATGAAGGTTTTGACCTTTAAAATGTCAGATAACAGTAGCCTGAAGGTTAGAAGTTAGCTGGTTTAAACTTGTAGGGAAATGTGGTGGAATTGTGAGTGACACACACCCTCCACCCTCCCCCATGCATGCTGGTCCCCTGAGCAAGCATCTTACTGCCCCCTGCAGATGTGTTTAATAGCAGTTATGAGTCACCTGCTAGATGAGTTTGTGAAGAGCCCCGTGGATTTGATGAAGGGTGGTGTACATGCTCGCTCAGCTGAATCCCATCTTAAAGTAAGTATGAAGGCACATTTCTGTGGGTGACACTATTTTGCGCGGTGGCACTTTTCTACATGTGCCACTCAGATCGGAGTCAACTAGCTTTAACACTTCCACTTATGCATTAAACATCATTTTTAAGTACTATCCTCTGTCTCATCTTACAGTTGAAATGGCACAATGCACATGATTCAGATTGTTTCGAAGGTTGCATACAATTCTAAAGTACTGCTGGATCTCTTTAACAGAGAGAGTTGAAGGGTGCTTTTAGTCTCTTGACAGAAGTCTGAGTTTCATTTCAGTGTATGGCTAAAAGTTTTAGGATGGTGGGAAGAGTTAAAAAAAAAATCCAAAGCTGTTTTAGACTTCATATCATACTAAATTGACTTTAGGCTGCACTTATTTGCAAAGGGAGCCCAAATGTTGCTTGAGAGGATCTCATCTGAATTACTATACCTCGGTGAGCATATTTCCATCTTCTCTGCATTATGCAAGTTACAATATAGGCCATTTGTGGCTTATTGGAATGTGTTTTAATGTTCTTCAAGACCCATGTCGGTGAGCAGCAACACTATTGAAGACAGACACTGGATTATTCAGAATAAACAACAAGTGGAAGAGGCACTACCTAAAGTGCTTTAGGGTGCTACCAGCAACATTCATAGAAGCCACAAAAAAGTAGGGCACTTTGTGCTTTCCCTATCACATATCACTGTATACTGGGGCACAATAAACACAAGATCAGCCTTGAGCCGGAGACTTTTACTATGAGTAACCTCCTCAAGTGTCAACATGTTTATCGTTTAAATCATGCGAATTCAGAAGTGCTACACTGTCTGAATTCAAATGTGTCTGTTGTGGAATACCAAGTTCATGAACAGGAGTAAAGAAAAAGTTAAAACGCAAGCATATCTCTATCGTATATGTAGGGCTGATTCACGTGCCTTGAGCTGTTCATTTTGCACACACTTGCCCTTTATGTCACTACTCATCAGAATGCAAAGTTGCAAAGAAACAATAATATGAGCAGAACATTATGCTATGCATGTAGTTTAATGAGAACACTCTTCTGACCACAATAATTGCATTAATTTGATTACTGTGTGTATCTAAGTCTCTGTGTCAGGATTTCCAAGTTTCAATTTCCAAGTGTTTCATTGATCCATTCTGGCAGAGAGAGGAGCTGGATTGCTGCTAATCTGGCAACTCTAGAAATGTCAACTGAAAGATCTGTGTTTGCGTGTGTGTGTGTGTGTGGCAGGTTCAGAGGGCCTCCTCCATCTGTGAGATGAGCTGTGTTACTATACACACACAGACACACACACACACACACACACACACACACACACACACACACACACACACACACACACACACACACACACACAAAAGTCTGACTGAATTCAACACGATTAGTTTAGTGGAGCTTTGCCTTTGTGTTCAAGCTGACCAATGGTTTTGACCTGAGTGATTGAAGGGCAAGGTCAAAAAGTAGTTTAGAGTACTTGTGGAGCTTCTGTTAGATGACTTCTGTCCAGAGAATTGAAAGGAAAAAAAAACAATAAATGAGCAAATCATGTGCAATGGGCTTTGCAGTTACCAGATCTCAATCCAACTGAGCACCTATGGGAGATTTTTGGACTGTTATGCAGGGCTTTCTAACTCTATCATCAAAACATTGAATGGTCTCTGGTTGTGTTTCTGCAAATGAGCTGCCAAGAATAGATTAAATAGTATTTAGAACAGATATTATAACCCTCGTTCTTGATGGCCATTACCCATTAAGAATGTCCCATGACAGTGACATCATCACATGGAGGCGCATCATGGATCATGAAACTGGAGCTGGAGTATTACATTTTTGCCCAAGGCTCTGCTGGTGGATGGTAAGGGGATATTCCCTTGACGAATAAAGGTTGTAACTAGAAAAAACAATGGAGCAGGTGAACTGTCGCTCAGAGCAATACCGTGTTGTGGAGCGTTGGTCCCATATCACTCCGTTGCTTTTTTGATTCCTCATAACGAGACTTAACTTCCTGAATCCTCAACTCAGTTTATATCAAAGGTTTTGTCTTTCCCCTTTTTCCTGTGCTCAGAGGCCCTCAGTTTGACAGGAAGTGTTCACTGAATATTCATGTAAAGAAGTCTTTGCAGTGATTTGTGATGCACTTTTGCTGTTTACAGTTGACTGGGTGAATCCAAATGGTGTTGCCTGAAGTAGCTACCTCATAGACAATGAGTTTGAAGCTTCTGATTCAGTGAACATACATTACGACAATCTGCGATCATTTAAATGACTACTCTGACATCACTATATTAATAGATGTGTTACGGTTACTGTTGTAGACATTTCTCAATATTAATTGGTTTGCCCACTCAGTGACTGTGTAGCTGATAGCTGGGTTTGATAGATGGCAATTGAAATCATTTGAATTAATCAAATAAAATAAATGGTAATCTTTAAAACCTCTCTGGTAGAATATCCTGACTTGATTCAGCGTTAAAAGCAGCCTGAATGTTATGTAACTGATGGTTATCCAACTACTAATTGAGTCTCCTTTCTCTTAACTAACGCCTTGTCTCACAAAATCATATTCAGAAAGAAAGGTATGTGTGTGTGAAAGAGAGTGTGAGGGAAACAGTGCGTTCAAAGTAGGAATGCCTGTCCTCACATTGAAGGTGGAGTCTGCGATGCTCCAGATGAACTGTCCCTCTCGCTCTAACTGCTTTCCTCTTCGTGTGTCCATGGCCTTTACCGTGTCCTGTGCACGAGCACCAACTGTTGCCGATTGGTGAAAATACTGTTGTGATGCTCTGTTCCCATTTGGAGAGCCGTGTATGAACACTGGATTTATTTAGAACTGACAGCTGGCCGACCGTGAGGAGGTATTCAATTCATTTGACAAAAAGTGCATTGGATAAGAATTGCAGACGTCACCTTTGAGCCTTTATTAGAACATGACAAAAGAAAGAAAGGAAAGGGAATAAAAGGAGATTGCATGCATCAAATAATTTTTTGTGATCATTAATGAACATGTTTGGGAATGTATACTACGTGCATGTGATCAAGTGATATTGTTTGTTTGTATATAAATGAAGCAAATAGACCAACCTATTTTTAACATGTTTTAACTTTGCTTTCCGGAATCTATCGCTGAATCTGTAGTCTGTAATCTGTAGGAATACAGTGTATGTTAGGCTGGAAAACTGTTTTTTTATGCTTGAATGCTTGAATGAGGATATGTGTTTATATCATTTATTCATTTAATAACCATTAGTTTGACCATGTCCCGATTGACCAATATCAGTGTTTTTAACATAAACTACAACTTTCACAGAGATTGATTAACAGACTTGGGAATCCCCTGTTTCCTTCAGTATTCAGATTTTCTAGGACACATAGCTGATTTGCGAAAAGGCAAACTGTTTATTTTTAAAATATTCCAGAGTACAAAGAAAAAGGAACTTGGTGCTTTTATTGCTTCAGTACTACCATGACATCCATTTCACAGCTGGCCCACTTTACTGTGAATTTGAAAGAGCTGCATGCACTGTATGAACCTCTATCATCAATTCATAATCTTATATACCATGACTATGGACAACACGAGACTGTTATAACCAGGAACAACATTTTTTTTTTTCATATGCCTAAAACAATGTATGTTTAGGTCTTTTGAATGCAACTTTTGTCAGCAGATCATGCCAGGACGCATTAACTGTCCAGTCTGTCTACTCCGAGATCAGATCTTGATCGCATTAGGGCACAGTTAGCCAGACCACTAGCTCGCATTGAGTATGAATCTCAGTGAGATGTGGTCAGCATGCGGGCACAATCAGGACAATTTATCAAATGTAGGTTTTGCATCATCGTTCCCCTACACATGTGTTCCTCTCTGGCGGAGCACAGTCAATGTTGCTTTCTTTTAACCATCACCGTGACCTTTGTCTAACCGTAACCAAGAAGTTTTAGTTGCCTAAATTGAGCCAAACGTCAACCAGTGGCGGCTTCTCAGAAAACAGTAAAAGTTATACATTTTTTAACGGTCATATGCATTTCGGAAGGCACTAATAAACAATTTCCTCATGCTGTTTTCTGAGTTTCCTGATCTGCTGATACCAGATAACAGTGTGAAGATACAATAGTCGGGTTTCTGGTCAAACTGTTCTAAATCACAGAACCTGATCTATTAAACTGCAGGTTTCTCTATCACATGAATGTAAAAGTAGCCATCAATATCAGGAGAATAGTTTAATGGTAAGGATTTACAAGGTAGATAATGGTTTGCTTAGTGGCCTGTTTGCTCTCAGATGTCTAATTAACATCAGCTAACATTGCAGGAAACAAACAAAATGATTTGTTGAAATAAAACAAGAATTGGAAAGGGAAATCAGTAAATGTCATTGCCATGTTTGCCCTGCTGCAATGTTTGCCACCTCCGCTCCACCTCTCCGTCTACGCTGTATCTAGAGACAAGTGGAAATAAAATCTGAATCCTGAGAGTGAATCCTGTAATTGCCCTCTTATTGAGCTCATCCCGCAGTGGCTGAATGTATAATACCAGCTGTTGCTGTACGGAGGATGATGGAGGGATGGGGAAGAAACTGAAGCAAATGCATGCATGTGTGTGTGTGTGTGTGTGTGTGTGTGTGTGTGTGTGTGTGTGTGTGTGTGTGTGTGTGTGTATGCGTGTGTGTGTGTGTGTGTGTGTGTGTGTGTGTGTGTGTGGCTGGATGAATCCCGAGGAAAGAGGACAAAATTATATGTCCTAAATTATCCTTTTTTTTTTTTTTTTTTTACGGAAATCACTTCATCTCACAAGAAAAGGAGAGAGTGAAGAAGAAAAATGACATAGTGGAGAAGAGCAGCGAAAGGGAGAGCAAAAAAAGAAGAGTGAGAGGCAGCAAGAACAACGCCAGGCAAAACACAACAGGAGAGAAATGTAAGCGAAAGAGGGAGATGAAAAAGAAGATGGGGTGAGAGAGTTTATGTTCCAGTACAGTAGTTGAGTGGAGTTCAACTGACCTGTAAGAAAGAGGAGTGGAAGAGATGGTTGTGTGTTCAAAATCAATAGTAACCCCTTAAGACGGCATGTATCTGCCCGTCTCATGCATCCTCTATGCTGTGTACTACCTGCCAATCAGTGAGGGTCTTATGCATCGACGGTATATGTTTTGATATCGGTGTGCATGTGCATAGGAGAGGGCTCATTAGATGATTGATGAAATCAATAGTACACACTCTGCAATGACACCCTTCTTTCAATTTCTCTTGTCCTTCTCTTCCCCATCAGGAAACACAAGGATCAACTCTCAATGTGTAAATACAGTAAATTCTAACGATGACAAGCCCAAGTAGTCACTCACTCTCTCACTCCCACTCAGACTCACAAACACAAGCTTGTATTTACCCCAAAAACTAAAAAAGAAACCCTCTGCTTAGTATTCTTTGCCTGCTTTCGGTGACCCACTTTCTTAGAAAGCAGTTTTTCTTCGTAATTTACTCGTGAAAGTGAGTGCTTGCTTATTCCCATTGCTTCCTGATCCTCACTGCTTACACCCCCCCCCCCCTCCCCCATTCTGTACAACGCTGTGAATGTGCAAAGCCAGAGGTCCTCCAAGCCGCCGGTAAAGCCAGCATACTGTAATTAGAGACACCCGGCAATATAATGGCTTGGTCTCAACCTACAATTTGCTGCACATAGTGCTATGTTTTTCTACAGATGAATAGTATAGAATAGAATAAGATAGAATAGCCCAACGTAATACACCGTCAGACCTATCAACTTACACTTTTGTCGTGATCACGTGGCTACAAGCTGTATTCATTTTGGCTGACGTTGTCATGTTGCAGTAGAGTAGTTGATACCACAATAGAAAAGCACTTTATCAGTAAATCACTTTAATTAATAAAACACAAGAACAACGTACAGAAGGGCACCGGTCAAAGAGTTGAACCATTAGTTCCACACAACGTCATTAACCGTCGGAGCTCATAACAGTTGGAGGGAACAATGAAGGAGTAGGTGTACTGAGGATATGTGTTCTGACTTTGAAAGCCTGATCACAATTAAAATGAAAAGGTAAAAAATATGAAAGTAACAATGAGTCGGGATGGTGGGGTATAATTTATAGCACTTACATATAATTGGGAGGTGGTTTCATACCCTCCCAGCAGACTTGTACAGTAATTCCTTCAGAATTGTAAATGGCTTCAACAGTAAATATGTGTTTCTACTCACCAACAATCTCCAGAAAGCTCATATGCCCAGTCTTGAGTCAAATGAAGATATCGATCTTCTCAAGTAAAATGTTGTCAATTATATTATTGTTGTAGAAGACTTGAGTTACCGTTGAACATAAAATATGAAGCATGAATTATTTAATGGTCCTTTTTATTTCATATACAATAATCTCATTCTGTTTTGGTCTTTTGTTTTAATAGCTGCCCTAAAGTGTTGCTTTTATTTTACCGCAACAAAGGATGTGATGCCCACCTACTGCGGCAAGGTGGCTTGGAGTTTGAGAGCAAAGAGATAACTGAGGGTGTGCATTGGCCAACGGAGGCCCATCACATTTATTTTGTCGAGGAATTAAACTCACAACTCCCCCACAAGGTTTAACAGTAAATCCTGGCATCCACCAGCTCCTCGTCCTCCACACGCTCTCTGCATTGATCACCTGCACTTCTGCTGCCCTGACACTGCACCAGCACACGGGCTTACTCTTAATAACTCACATCTCACCCAATAATTTCCACCCTCAGCATAACTTTAGACAACAAACCTAATTGGACGGCAGACTTTGTCAACTTGAAATGGGCTAGCGAGAAATTCAGAAACAGAGTTTTTTCGCAAACACCTCGAGACTAATGGAAAGGCTGAGGCTGTTGGCTAAATCATACTTCAATTTCATACATTTTCCTGCTTGAATAAATGCTGATTAACAACTGAGCTTGATTTATTTATTTGTTTGCATGCAAACAGCTCTATCGAAGACATATTATGTATATTAATTGTGAAAATAAAAGTTAAAGCAGAGGATAATGTAATTTGTATTTTATTTCGTCCTTTTGTGCAAGTTTATACACTTGATACACAATCTCTGTTGGCACATACGGGCAGTATGATGGTAAATGCAGTTTCTAATT
Organism: Ophiodon elongatus; assembly: GCA_016806645.1. Lineage (NCBI taxonomy): Eukaryota > Metazoa > Chordata > Actinopteri > Perciformes > Hexagrammidae > Ophiodon > Ophiodon elongatus. The sequence continues at coordinate 1,206,151 of JACSYO010000476.1, read as the reverse complement.
TCATGTTCATCCCAGCTTTGGTTGTAGTTGGAAAAGCACTGCTCTCCTCTGGACAATTTTATTAAATTCCAAATATTTCCCTTTGTGTTTAGATACAAGATGGGATAATTAAAATGTCTTCTTTAATATCTCACATTTCAAGTCACTAGAGGCTGTGTTGTATAATTAAATTAGAAATAAAAAGTGGAAACAAACCCCTGTATTGGATATGAATAAAGTAGGTGAATAATAATTATAATTACAGCGATGCCTCCACCAGGCAATTCTCGAACAATAGTGTAGTGATTGAAAACTGACACCAGCACTGTTCGAATGAACGGCGATTACAGGTTAGCTTATTAATATTTCAATTAATACTTGGTGCAGTCACAGCACAGCGTGTTTTCTCAGAATTTAAACAGTGGCTTAAACATGACACAGTTAAGCATAATTAACAAAGTAATCCAGTGTATCCAGTCACATATCCAGGATTTGTAGCAGTGGTTCTGGAGGCTTTTAGTTTAGATGCCGGCCTTTTTGAGGCCTTTAATTAGCGTAGGCCGATTATTTCTCAACAGCGGTGTATTATCTGAAGAGGCTCTGCCACCTGCAGTGGCTGCACTGAATGTTTGCAGAGTAGCATGTGTATGTCGGTCCGTATCTTTCTCGCTGTGTCTCTACTCTCCAGCACTTCTTCCTCCTCTCTTCTCTCCGATTCCCTCAACACAACAAGGAGGCCCCTCTGCTCTCGTCGTTTCTCGATCATTCCCACTTGTTTGCGGTTTCCTCAAATCTTCTCCGTCTTTCCCTTTTATGTGCCCCCCCCCGCCCCCCTCTCTCACTCCGTCCCCCCGCCTTGCTCCCGTTCTCTTCCTCTTTTTTCTCTCCCTTTATCTCCATCCCATCGTCCCCTTCCGCCTTTGACTGACAGTGTTATAAATTGATTTTCAGCCCGGTGTGTTCCCTCTGCCTCTCTCTAGGCATTTCCCTTATTTAGCCTCAACCACTCCAGGGTATAGTCTAGACCACGGGCTGACTGTCAGTCAGAGGCAGCGTGGAGCAGTCTAATTCTTGGCTGACAAGCGTTCCTGACAGCAGGAACCAATGGGACGTTTCAAACATGCTTACCTCTCTTGCTCTGTCTCTCTCTATTGCATTTTAGCATTTGCTATCTCTCTTTCTTCTCTCATTCTCCCCCTGTCTGCCCCCGCCACTCTTGATTTGGTCACTTTTTTTTTTTCTTTTAATTTGTCTATCTTTCTGTCACTCTGTCAACCCCCCACTATATCCCACACATCCGCCACTTTCCTTTTCGCTTCCAAAGCCACCTAGAGAAAATTAACAGATACTATCATTTTCAAGAGACATGCACAGCTCATTTAAATTGAGTAACACTGCGTTCATGCACACACATGCTTGTGCTCAAACACACACACACCTCATTTTGCCCTGAGAGTTTGAGTGCTGCCGTGATCTGAATACGGATTGGAAGGTTTGTCTGTCTGCAATGATTTGATTGGTCAGTTTGCTCCTCTGGGAAAGCCATTCTTTAATCATAAATGAGAGTCTGTGAGATTAGACGGAATAGCCCTTTAAGCAAATCTGGTATCACTGAGGCCCCCAGAGAGAGGCAGAGACAGAGAGAGAGAGTGGCAGGGAGATGAAAGAGAGACGGACAAACGGAGAGGGAGAGGGATGGAAGAGAATTTAAAGCATTTATCTCAGAGTTGGACTGGTGTAACGTTACTACACTGCTGAGGATAAGAGTCATATTTTACACTCCAGGATGTGTGGTGTGTACATTGCTGGCCCCCCAAGTAGGAGCAGGGGACGCCCAGCAACCTTGAGGGGATACTGCCGGTCCCATTAAAATGAAGAATAGGGTAATTTCCCTGTTTCCTCATTTAGTAGTCCGCACCATGTGGAAATGGCTATATTGATCATAGGGTTCCCTGTGGAAATTGACAAGCATGATGATTGATTTCACCCCCCTCAGAATCATCGAGCTGAGATCAGAATGTGTGAAGTCACATGATCTTACTCTATGGCAATGGCAGACTTTTGTTCATTTATATATACATTTTGGTTCGGTTTAAATCATTTCAACCCCATTATGGTGTTCTTTACTCACTGTCTTTGAAGACTCGAGGAAGCTGGTGTCTGTAAGTATATATAGGCCTTCTGGCCGAGGGCATACAGTGCTGAATCAAAAAACGCAAGTGGCCATAAGTGTGGCTGTGTTGTCACAGGTACCCTTGGGAAGATAAAATGCAAACCAGAAAGACACTGCACATTTTACAATCCTTTGAGAAAGAATTTTACAATTCTGGAAAGTTTGAAATGGCGGACAACATTTTCTCCTCCATCTTGATGCTTGCAAGGTCATTTTTTCACAATGCTCCACAACACAAGCGAGCAGGTACCTACCAGCTTCTATGTATTTGGCCACCTTTTGGTGCCAGACCAACCTGCGTTTTATTTTCTCAGCCCTCTGCGGCAGCTCCACTGCTGCACCAGCAAAGAGATATAATTAAAGCTGATGTGGGACCTGCATTTTGGGACCCATAGACATTGCTGCCTAATGCAGGCTGTACAGTATCCTGCACAGGTCAAAGGGCAAAAACAAACTGACACTCACATCCATACCTGCCGGCAATTCTGAGCATCAAGTGAGTCTTGCTTGTTTTTGGAAAGTCTGCACAGAAAGGTCCAGGGACACCTTTTGGCTGGTAGCAGCAGTCAGCTTTTGATTATGTGCTATTTAAAGTCATAAAACTAGCCCAGGCTACATTTTTAGAAAACTTTACAGTAATGTAAAAAGTGGAATTATGTGACGAGTGCCGGCATAAGCCACTTGTTAAGATTGTGTTTTTTTTTTGTTGCTGCCGTGTATTACCTAAGATGTTCAAGATGAGATATTGCTTTGAGGAAAGAGATCAAGCCTCTATTGCAGTCCAGGGTTCATTAAATCCACTCAATTCAAGAAGCAGATTTTCTTCTTTGTCTTTAAGCTTCTTTTATCCAGGGAAGGTTTTGCTGAGCGTGCACGCTCTTTTCCTGCTAAACCCTATTCCTCATTAGTATCAGTGCATACATTCACACCTGGGAGCCACCCAGCCCAACCGCCAATCTTTCACTGCTTGCCAATTAGCATTTCTATTCAAGTCTTTTGGGGAAAACACCTTGTGATACTCCACCCAAAGTCTATTTAGTATTAAACACACATGCCCCGTAGTCTCCACAGGTAGCTCTGAAAAGTTTGTAGCTGTCTTCGCAGCGGCTGTAGTCATCTCGAATAAACTGCATTCGTCAATAACGTTGAATAAATATCAAGGAGCATACATGCTATTTAGGTATATCGACACATATGTGTCTGTATGGGAGGTGGGGGGGGGTGAACTAAAGGGGAAGTGAATGGCGGGGAAGTCAGTGGGTTCATGGGACTGGCTAACTAGTAAAGGGCCTTTCACACAGAACGCGTCAAAGGCCCCACTGAGCTCAGAAACCCATTATTTCCAATGGTTTGCAGGCCGCCACAAACAGCTTTTCGCTGCGTTGAGCAAATCGTGGACGCTGCGATGTGCGCTGAACCCAGTGGCGAAAGGCTCTTGAGGTCAGGGTTGTAGAGCAGACTTTTTTTGTTCTTGTGTGTGTGTGTGTGTGTGTTTGTGAAATAATGCATGAATTTGTGTGCGCATGCCTCTGAATCAGCGTGTACGAGTGCATATGTGTTGGTGTGTACATCTCAGTGTGTTTGTGTCTGTGTGAACCTCTGTGTGTGTATATGCGTTTGTGTATGCCTGTCTTTCTGTGACCCTGTCCTTGTATGTGTTTGTGTGTGTATGTGTGTGTATGTGTGTGTATGTGTGTGTATGTGTGTAGAATGGCTGTCAGTTTCGGTCTGGTAGTCAGCATAATTAGAAGTCTCTCTTTTACCCCTGTCTCCCTCTCACTGTTTCTCTCTCTTTCTCTCTCTTCCACCTCCGTTCCATCTCCCTTGCTTTTACTCACCCCGCTTCTCTTTTTATATTTCTCCATCTCTTTTTTTTCTCCCTCCCACACTGTCGCCTCTTTCCCTCTGAGTGATGAGTTTTAAATCATCCTTTCATTCTCTGCACAATGATAAACGAGGGGAAATATGTCCTTTTCTCTCTGTTTATTCTGCTTTCCATCTCTGTCCTTCTCTCCCTATTTCACTCTTTATTCAACCCCACCCTGAATCCTAGCTATTCAATTTAATGAAGTTACTTCATTTAGACTAAGACACCCTCCAATCTGTCGTGTTCAGATAAAATGGTGATGACTCAGTCATAATTTCCTGTTTGGAGTGTAGGCTACAAATTGTGGGGTTCATCTGTGATAACGTTTCAAGTCAACAATTATATGTTACACATCAAGTCAGTGCAAGTTTTAATTTAGTTTGATTGAAATGACCATTTATGGAAGATTGTTGAGGATGTTGATGCTAAGGCAATCTTACAGTGGCATTATTGGGGAAATAGAACTGCAAACAATCTTCTTGTTTTTTTTGTCTTCACTTTATAAAGCGCCAGTGAAGTGGTAGTTCTGTAAGTCAGTTGTCCGAGGAAGTTGAAATCATTCAGGCTAGAAGTACATTTTTGATTCAGGTGTGTTTTTCACGTGTGCAGACAGCATCACAGGGAACAGGCACAACTGAGAATCATCTACAATGACTAAAAAGGAATTTCATGTGCTTATATAGCTGAGGGTGGAAGTGCTGGCCCCTTGTAGTCTGTGTGTCTGTGGACGTGCCAAACACCATGAACACACTGGCTAGACAGAAGTGTCAGACAAAATATCAACTTTATACAATGGGTTCAACAACAAGTCCTTATTCGGCTAATACCAACTGTTGAACTCATCATCCTGCCTTCCATCTCCCTCCAACCTTGGGAGCCTGCGAGACAAACATCCGTAGACACACACACACACACACACACACACACACACACACACACAGTGAACTGGTCCAGCTGATGGGATGGGAAGAGGGAGGCAATGATTGACTGGGAGAACGCCAGCGAGGGTCAGAGGGAGAGAACAAGGGGGTGAAGGCTGGATGTAGGGCGGAGGAGAAGAGGAGAGATCACACACAACAAGGTTAGCCTGAACAGTAATGAGCATTAGAAAATCTAGAAAAAGGTATGCAGAATGTCAAAGTGAATACAAAAATACAAAAGGATCAGGTAGTAATACAAGATACAAACATATAGAAATGTGTCACGATATGAAAATCATCCTATCAACAAGGTATCTGTGAATTAATGTCCTGATTTCACACACCTGTGACAAGGTTGAGTACACGTCATGCAAAAACATACTTGAACCACTAGAGGGATAATTTTTTAAAATGCATCATAAAATACTTGGATCATAAGGGACAACAGAGCAGAAAGTAAAACTCTAGCTCCCAATACAGTATTGGATGACAAGGAACATGTCCAAAAAATGGATTAATGCATTTTAAAGATTTAAAAGAGTAGTGACTAACATTACAGAAAAGGAACAGCTCTCAGGTGTTTAAACATTTGACCTCGAGGCCTAGCATGTTAATAAAATGACAAGTGTGAAAAATAATCAGGATTCCCTGAGTGAATTAATTACACTGCACAGATATTGTGTCCCTCACCCTTTTCATAATATGACTGCCTGCATATAACATTCACAGGGGAACTCAAGCCGGGAAATGACAAAAAAAGGCCATTGTCTGAGGTTCGGTCTTTTTCCTGGCAGAACAAGTCATTAATCTCCAGTAATACGGTTCTAGTGTGAGCTTAGTCCTGAATCGTGTCCTCATAATGCCTCTGCTTCATGTCAACAGACTGGGTTACAAAATCTTGATTGCAGCCACAAAACAAGCAGTCAACCAGTGTATGTGGCCATGGGAAATATTGACAGCCATTAAGCAATATTGTGTTCCAATACATGTCTTTCCGACATGGAAATATGCAAGATCCCTTGCTAATTGAAAAAAGAAATGTGATGTTATCGTCGATACAAGTATGAAGAAATCCAATAACTCGTCTTTAGAACCAGAGAAAAATTGGATTACCTCTTCAATACAAGTCATCTGAAAGAAGGTATTGGTAAAATAGTATTGGTAAAATAACATTGAAAGGCACTGTATTGAAAGGTGCATTAACTCATAACGAAAGAAGTACATTTTTTTAAGTACATTTTTAAAAACGAAAACATTATATTCAATTAGTTTGATAAGGCGTTAGGTTAATGGAGGCATTAACCTAACTGGCTTTAACTTTAGATAAGTATATCAAAGTATGTCTTCATGGTGGACAATGTTGTATAAAGACACCATATCCAAAACAGCCATATCCATGAATAATGGATAATAATAATAATAATAATAATAATAATAATAATAATAATCCAATAATTGAAATTAATGATTTTATTCAAAACTTGTTTGAGTGTTATCTTGGACATGCAGGAGTTGATACATCACAAAGGGTGTAATTTTAAAACATCAAATACATTAGATAGAGCGGTTCTGATAAGTCTGCCTTTTGAAACTGAATATTTGTTGTCCTCAGGTGAACCACTGCTTCAAGGAGCATAAATCCCTCTTACCTTTGATCGTAAAATTGTATTTCGGTTGTGAACCATGTGGATCTACCCTTTCTGAACTGGGCCAAAAATGTCGGTTCAATAAGTCCTTTTCTTGCTGTGCTGTGCACAATCTTGTTTTCTGAAGTGCCTTAAAGAAGAGCTGGCAGTGGTATTTTCAGCCCTTTGTTTCCATTTAAGGCAAATTGAATGAAGCAAAGAGTAATATGGATATGTATGTTGTGAGGACATATGACTGTCTTCGTATAAGTTAGCTGCATAGGTCTGTGTTTGTGCATATGTGTGCGCCCTCATATGGCTCTGCCTGCCCCTCCATGTTCCTCAACATCTCAGCTCTGATTGGTTGTGAAGGGACCGAGACACCAGCCCTTAATTGCAGCTCAGGCTGCCATTGGTCATTATATCTGTGTGATGGCCCTGGAATTGTCTGGGTAAATGAGGGTTGGACAAACACACACACACACACACACACACACACACACACACACACACACAGGCACTCTCGACACACACTCAGTTTTTTGGTTGGGGTTCTGTCTTGGATAATTGGTTGGAAAAGTATCCAGTGGGATCACCGTGCTGTCCCTGTGGCCCTGGCTGCCATGGTAAATAACAAGGCTCATAAACATGAAAGGCAGGGGGATGATCATACTGATTTGAGCTTTGCACTCAGAGGAGATCAATTAAGGCCTAGGAGTGCAAGGACTTTAAAGATACAGTGAGAGTAATTTCCAATTAAACACATGATACACAAAAGGCATACTGCTGCAGCATCAAGAGCCATTTTAGAGGGTTTCTTTATTGTTTCTTTTTCTCTATTACCAGCAAAGTCAAATGCAAAAAGAAAAGTCAACAGGCACAGATGTACATTATAGTGATTTGCAACATCATCTCCCAACAAGAAGACACAGGATCAAGCCCAATATAACAGCAATGTTCTTCTCTGCTGTCCTTGAGCAGGATAAATCCTACCAGCTCCAAGGGTTTCCACCCTGTAAGCTGACTCTGCAGTCTGACACTCCTGTGGAGTGGAAGAAGTGAAGAGTTTCTCCATCCGGTATCGACAGCATCGCAAAAAAAAATGAAAAAATAAAATAAAACGCTCTGGACCAACTTCACTCCTGGACACTCCAAGGTTCATCTAACACCTGCGGTGTGTTTGATATAAAGGGATGATTAAGATCAAAGGGAGAAGATAATGATTCTGATGTGAACCGGGAAGCCCAAGGAGATCAATTACATTTACATTCTACAATTTAGGCATTTAGCAGGCTCTGTAACCCAGAGAGATTTAGAATAAGTACAGCAGCAGAATTTGCTTTACCTCTAATTCATCAGTACAAGCAGCCTGTAAAAGGAAGTGCAAATGATAAAAACAAATTATACATTCTGCTCATACTCCACATTAACAACCCTTTAATGGGAGAACGTAAAGTTGTAACATAGCCACAGAAGATACTGATTATTGTCTCTTGATGTTGTACCTTTGGAGACATAAAGTATTGTTCTTTCAACAGTTTATGAATACTTTTATTTGCAATGTAGTGTGTCCTGCAATATTAGCATAGAAACAGTAATCCATGCTCTATGATAATTTAACGCAGGGGAGAATAAAATAGACTAAATAGAAATGAACTTAAGAAGATGGTTGATGCTTGTAAACATAGGCCTGGTACAGTGTACGCCTGATCATGCACACTGTGGTGTTCTGACATTTAAATTTGTTTTATTAATTATTGCTTGGATAACCAGCACTTAGACATGTTTTGTATGCTGGGCTGATGTCCAACAGTAGGCAGAAGGAAAAAGTCAACAACGCCTGTTGCAGTTGATGTCGTTGTTAGTTTGACATGTCCTTCTACGCTCTCACAATGAAGGGCCTAGTAGCCCGTTAAGATCTAGTTTTATGTATTCTGTCCCTCCCTAAATAATCCAATAACGGCCTTTGATGCTGCACAGTGTGTGCAAGAGTTTGTATCTGCGTCGTATCTCGTTTTGTTCCGTTCGAGTGGACACACAGTGAATTCAAAATACAAACAAGTTGTTATGTCCTTCAGTTATGAATGGCCGAGTCATATCCAAAGGCATTATTAAGGCTGACTGACACAGGCCTATTGTTGTCATACATTTTGACATGTCAGTTACTGATTCGCAAAAAGAAATAGCCAGCTTTTGATCTTTTAGAGGCACACGGGGTGAATCCAAGAGGATGCTCTGCTCTTATTGATTTTGCCTATTAAGTCAGGTGGAAGGGGTAGCTCAGTGGCAGCTGAGTTTGGGTTCAAGCACCCCATGCTGACTGTGAGTACCAGCTCCTGGGGAGCTGCTCTGAAACAGACCCTCCCTGTGCCCTCGCTGTGGGGGAGACTATTGAAAAGAACAAGTTCCTGGCAGCACCACAAACTGCAGATCCATGGAGCGATAAGACTTTCCGATAAAATACTTGATTCAAAAGTGCCGGCTCTAGCTACAGTGCATATTTCATTAATATGTAATCATACATCACCATCAAAGAACCAGGATGTATCAGACCCAAGCTGACCTACTTATCACTTATGCTGACTTATGGCTTATTCCTACATTGATGTAAAGCATTAATTTGCTTTAGAACTGGACTGGCACTTTTTCTTAGCGCTGTTGCCTGTAAAATAAATGAGGAATAATTAACCACCGATATCGGAATGGGTCAGTAGGTTGGCACTATTCTATCCAATTTATCTCAAACAAAAGTTGTACTTGTAGTACCATGTAGTGCCGTTGGGTCCAGGGGGATACAGAGAAATAGTGTGTGTGTATGTTAATGAGGGCTTTTTGTGTGTTTGTGTGCGTGTGTGAGTGCACCCAGCAGTTGTTACTCAGTGCCTGTCAAAAAGACAGCATGCGCTGCAAGACACACACTGACTAACGCTAAATACATGCACATAGTTGCGTTTAGGCACATATAATTGTCTTTCATTGACTGTACTTTGAACTCTACTCTTGTCTACAGCACAGCAGCTGCTGTTTGCCTGTTTTTTTTATTTTCACATTGTTAGAATCAATCAAACTGTGTTCAGATAAATGAAATGTTCTTTCTTTTCACCCCTTTAGGTTTCATCTACACATGTGGTGGCACACTGAAAGGCCGAAATGGCAGTATAGAATCGCCAGGCTTTCCCTATGGCTACCCCAACGGGGCAAACTGCACCTGGGTCATTGTCGGGGAGGAAGGAAGTAGAATCCAGCTCATGTTCTTGTCATTTGCCATAGAAGAAGAATATGACTTCCTGTCCTTGTATGATGGACACCCGCATCCTGCTAACTTCAGGACCAGGTAGGACCAGTTCTTGTTTTAATGATAACTTTGTTTTTCTTTTCTTGTAAATATGTGGCAAAGATGAAGTAGAAGTGTTTCGCTAAATCCTAATGATAATCAACATAGGCTGTTAACTTTATTTAAACTACTTTCACGGCAAATTATTTATCTTCAACATTGTCTAATGTCCATTAAAAAGAAGCACGGCAAACACAGCACAAACACCTGTTCTGGCACATAGCCCATTGTTCATCATTAGATCACCGGTGAAGTGCAGCCAGTTTTCAGTTCTCTAAGCTGAAGCTATGACAAGGTACTCCTTTGTGCTTCTGCCAATTCACGATGAGCTGTGATGAGCAAATGTGTTCACATGATCAAAAATTAGGGATCATGAATTAAAAAACTGAAAACAAAAGGAACCAGACTGATGGACTGGTTCTAAAAGACAAGTGAAGAAATTAATATAGATGCTCATTGTTTCAACAAACGTAGAAGATGTTATCGTGATGGGCTGGATTCCCTCGAGCAATACTATTGCAGCGGAACAAATGACCTTGCATAGCAACAGGTTGCAGCGACACTGCGGTTTCCCTTTAGTTATTGAACAATTTTATTGAGCTCCTCTTGCATGCAACACAATACCCCGAAAGCTATTAAACTCTCCTTGCCTTATGATTTTATCCGGCAATCAATACTGCCTTCATAACATCTGTCTGTGTCTCTAGTCACATTCAAAATGGTCTTTTAACCATGCAATTAAATATTATATTATTACTAAGTTATTCAGGTCTGTGACTGTGCGGTCTATTTGATTTGCACACGGCTAAACACAGACAGAGATAATGTTTTGACAGATATTGTTGCTCAATGTGTTCCACTAAAAAAGTCCTTGTCACCTCTTGCATACTTTTGATCTAAGTAGACAAAAAAACTAAAGTTTTACACGCAGCTCCTTCCAAATACAAACCAAGCATTACAGCCGATATGTTACATGTGCTGGCTATGAGTACAAAGAAAATATTTGGTCCAGTCTCAACATGACTCAATACTATACTGATTCGCTGTTGCGTTTGATCCTTTAATAAGGTTTCTCTGTACGTGTAATCCCGTGGAAGCAACATCATTTAGAAACTAGCTGTAAATGAGCTCTACTTTTCACTTTGGATCCTGCGGATGTGAGCGTCCACCTGGAACTAATTCTTGGAATCAAGAATATCCAACTTGAAACTAAATAAGGCTCCACACAAGAGGCTCTCCTGCTGGCTCCTCTTCTTGAAGCAAAAGGCACATTCTACACACACAAGCCTTGGCTATAGTTTGGGTAAGGAATGCACAAACCCACGGAGGGAGTTCTGCTTATGGAAAAAATCCATCCAACCAAAGTAAAGACATGTGAAAAAGATGCCAACTCTGTGCCCCACAAGACGTTAACTCCAGCATGGATTGCCACAGACAAGTTAATTTGCAGGTCACATACAATGCGAACACATAACTCAACTAGAACCTTTGTCATACTACTCCAAAAGGCTTGATAATCTATATTCTCATTGAGCTTTGTTTATATGTGATTTCACATGAGACCTGTTACTTTTCTCACTAATTTGAGGTGGGCGGGGCCTCGTTTAAAAAACCGTTGATGTGACCATACATTTCCATGTACCAATCAGAGTTGAGCTACATTTCAATCAGAATTTAATGACAGTTGTGGGATTTTTCTATGATTACAATGAACGCAGATTTATGATGAAAGCAGATTAGCTCAGCTTTTGAGCAGCCAGATTTTATTTTTGAACTGTAACTTAAATTGTTTGCTTACGAATGGCAAACATTTAGAGAAAAGATATTAATCATACATTTTTTTGGGCTTTGACATTAAATAAAATCATAATATCAGTCTTATTATGCCTCATTCAGCCAAGTTTTTTACAGGATCACAAAAGCTCGAAACATCTATCAAACACAACAGAAGAGACTATTCACTGTCTCCTCAGGAGAATTTGAGTATTTTTTCTTGTCTTCTTGAATTGCATTGCCAACATAAGAGAGGTGCTTTTATGAAGTTCTGTCGAAGGTCAGAAATAGATTGCTTTCATTACATCAGGCGCGTGCGAGGGCACTATCACTGACATAGTGCTAAGCAAGAAAACCTGGTTCGGTTCAGTTGAGGGAAACGTATGTGGGTCATGGCGAGATGAAATGAGTCCTCTTGATACTTGGTCATTTGCTGAAAAGCAATTCTCTCACTGTGGGGAATGAACCATGTTCTTTTGGTTCAATAGGCATAATTTCTAATCAGCTAGCTGCAATAATAAACCTTTCTCAGACAATCCAGTGGCTTTCAGTACTCAAATTGCCATACAGAGTTAATTAAACAAGGAGGCAGAATAGAATAGAGTAAAATAGAAGAGGGTGACCATGAGATTTTCCCACTTTATACAACATGTGATTCCCAATTCTGCAGGGTAAAAGAGAGAGAGAGAGAGAGAGAGAGAGAGAGAGAGAGAGAGAGAGAGAGAGAGAGAGCAAACAGATAGGAGGAGAGAGAAAGTGAAAGATGCCCTCTATGCTCTTATTGGTTGATTAGAATTTCCTGCTTATCTGAGATAAAAGGAAATGATGTGCTGCGTGAGTGTGTGCACACATGCATTCATGTGCATTGGGTGTGTATGCGCATGTGTCTGTTTTTGGAAGATTTATGGTCTGCATAGTTACAATCGCCCCGCTAGTTAAGCCAAATTACCTCTGCTGTCTCATTCTCTCTCTTTCTCTCCTTCGCACCAATACACATTCACTCACAAACACACACATGCACGCACACACACACACACACACACACACACACACACACACACACACACACACACACACACACACACACACACACAAACACGTAATGGGACACAGGGCAAAATGGTGATTAAAAGGTTAGATCCATTAACAAGAAAATGATAATTATGGGGGGAGTGATTAACATGGATTGCACACACACACAGACACACGTTTGTGCATGCACACATTACACAAACAGAAAGACACACGCACTGATCTCTCTTTTGGTGTCATAAATGTAGCTGAAGGTCTTGTGTTTTCTTTCAAAGATTGTTCAAATCATATGACCGACACTCACCTCGTCTGAACTCTAAAGCAGGCTATTGTTTCCTCCATTTGAAACACACAAACTCAGCAGTAAATCAAAGGCATCATTTCTCAAAAGGTATACATATTTTACAGCAAGGTTTTCTTTTAAATTATCAGCATTCAAGGAGATGCTGCTTGTTCTCCAATAAAGGTTTTGACTGTTTATATTTTTAATCAATTACACTTTAATCAAGATTTAGAAGTACTTTTCCAATTATTTTATTCATAAACAAGTAAAAGGCACCTCCCTTGATTGCTACATTGCTGCTAGAGCCACATTCCAGCTTCACATTCAATTTAAAAAAACTTCTGTATTTAATGCTGTCTTTTAATTGGTATAATTGTTAAAGTGAATTTATTCCAAAAACAAGCTACCCCATGTGGCATCTCAACCGCAAAGTTGGGAATACCTGGAAGAAATATGAGCTAATAAATATGTAATTGTACTAACAATTTCCACTCTCTTACAGGGAGAGTTTTCTTAATTAGATGGTTAAATGCTTTAATCAGGGGAATTAAAATATTTAATGAAACAGTTCCTCATTAAAATTACCTAAATTATCAAATTGATTGTGTTCTTTGTTGATCTCGTAACCACTATTGTAGTATATGGCTGGTCCAATGCAGTGTTAATGCTTCATTAGGAAGCATTAACAAAGGAAAAAACGAAGCAAGAGCCGGAGGAAATAGACAGGCAGTGTGAGTACAAATCTATTTGGATTTACCAAAGAGTACCGAAGATAAATTCAAGTAACCATCAAGACTGGAGACTCTTGTCTTTGTGACCATGACAGCGATCTTTCACCAACCATAACAACGTAGTTTTAGTCATCTAACCTTTATTAAATCTCAATCAAACTGCACTGTCTATGCACTGATAATATGACTAATTTATAAAAGAAAAAAAAAAAACATTGTTCTTGAAGATAATCTAGGGTTTTTTAGATATGTTTACTATCATTATTCTGTGTGGTGGGTAGTTTTGCAGACCCTTAAAATACCATAGTGATATCTGGACTTTGATTGTGTTTACTGGGCATTTGTCACCTTATTTACTGAACCCAGCTCCTTACAGCTTGATGTTGGGTTTTGGACATAGACATCGTAACATCACCCATTGGTTTGTGGACTGCATAGAGTTTGGACTTTTGGCCTATGCCAACTTGGTTTTTGGTTGTTGCCGTCTTTGTATTTTGCAAACAGGAGTGACTCGAAAGGGTGTAACTAAGTACAACCGAAAGCTGAATAAGACATTTGTAAGTGATCAAAATGTTGTAGTAAACTTTTATGAACTTAAAACACACTGGTTAAAGTTCTAAGACAACGCAGAATACTCCCAGACTGGACAACGTTGTGTTACCAACCTGTCAATCACAAGCTCGCCACGCCCTAAAGCGTACCCTGCTTTATGTTTTTCTCAGAACATATGTATTTTCAACTCATTGACATCCTTGCCAGTTTATACCAGTTTGAAGATGAACCCTCTTTGAGTTTATGGCTGCCTGGGCACCAGGATAATCCAATAAACCATCCATAACTGTGATTCTATTGTGCATGTTAACATACTCATTAACAGTAAAGACAGAGTCACAAAGAGAGATGCAGAAGAAAACAGGAAAATGGGTGACAGAGAAGCAGAGTTAAGAGGCAAGACAGAGTGTGTTTGTATGTAATCATTTTTGAATTATATTGGAGCCTCCTGAGGTGTGCTTGATTTATCCAGAGAGACCCTTAAACAGACACTGTGACATTTTGAAAATTAAATCTGTTAATTGTCTTCATCGGGCATCCGTCACATTATGTTGCTAGCTCTTCAGCTTGTGGTTATCCTTGGGTTTGAATGTCTATTCATTTTTCATTTAATGGAAATGCCAGTTCAGGTTTTTCATTTCTGATAATTTGTCAAGTGCTTAACAAAGCTACACTTAAGAATGCCAAGGTAATTCATGTCAACAGCTTTAATAAATGCTTAAATAACCTTATATAAGTGCAACACAGATATTGTAAGTGGTGTTTTTCTTCATGGCTTTCAGTGTGTTTGTTAATTAAACAGTTTAATATGTAATTTATGTATTTTCTAAGACCAATGGTTGAACCATTGCTTTTCATTAATTTCTTGTGAGGCTGACAGACAAGCACGGTTTCCTGGTTTGGTGAAAATTGACATCAAGTCCTTTACATTACACAGCTTTCCGTTGTCGCCTCAGTTGCTTTTGTCCTGTCACCGTGAGTATCTGTAGCCGATGTCTTTCTGTGTCATACGCTGCAATTTGCAATGACTGGCTTCCTGTCACTCACTGATGTTTTGCCATAGTAAACGTGAACGGCTGGTAAGGTCACAGGACATAAATTGTTGGAGTAGAAGACGTGAGTGGGACAACAAGTAGAATTGAACAGCTGTCTGAGAATTAACAATGTGTGAGCGCCAAGGGAGCATCTGAAACATTTTAGGCATGGATGGATAGATGGTTGAAAAGCAAGAACTAAACGATGGCAGAAACAGTACTTGTCTTTCTCTGCCAGACTTTCAGGATTAAGATATGAAATTACCAGATTGAGGATTTGATCCTGATGGTGTATGGGACTGACGCCATGTTGGCTACTGTCAATATTTTTGACAAAAGCTCAAATGCTAATATGTCATCGCTGTCAACATGCAAAATAAAGTCTAAATGCAATTGCTTTTTGTAAATGCAACAGAAAGTGGGTCACAGAATTCTGAAAAAAAGTCATAATGGGAGTTTTGGAGAAAAATAAATCAATTAACTAGAAACCAGGGAGAGCCTTAGATGAATAATTGAGAGCAATTCAAAGACTTTGAATACACCACTTACTGAAACCCTACATTTAGACTCTTTTGTGAAAAACACCAACCGTACCACCCAAATCGGGTCTTTTAAAATAATGTATAACCAGGATATGCTTCGATGAGGAGGCATCTTCAGCCCACATTTGGACTAAAAGCCAAATCAAGACTGCATGAAAAAACTTAATAAATTCACACATTTAGGGCAGAAGGAGAATTAATGCATATAAGGTTTGGTAAAGTGAGAGGCATATGCTATAGGTTATGAAACTAATGATAAAAGGATGAATTAATATTGCGGTGATTACTGTATTGATTCTATAGAGATGTAAAGGGCATAAAGGGACCATGATTATGCAGTATGTCTGCAGTATCTTTTGAGATAAGTCATATTGATATAATTTACCTTAATTGACTTTCTGGTCTTCGTGCATTCAGATTCAAAGATATGTGTAAACTTTAGGTGCCATTATAAGTACTGACTTAACTTGTGCACTTGAGATGTAAGCTTATGTTTTACAGTAAGAAACTGTAAAATCGGGCTCACAAAAGCAGGTACTGAAGTTTTATCAGATCACTACATGAATATTTGAGCAATGCAATTTGTCGATCTGTCCATTCCATCCAGTGGATATATTTGTTTCGTGCAAGCAAATCTGTTGTTAAACCATTTACTAAAGTGAAACTAGGTTTGTGTGGATGCCTGTCAACAGTCTGCCTGGGTTCGATCTGGATAATCTCAGACTGTAATCATTAGAAATGTGTTTAGGATTTCTGGATTACATTTATACAGTGTTCAAAGGCACGGAAGGACTTGAATATTGTTAACTGGTTTATTTCTGGTTTCAGAGAGATTCAAAGGCACACTACCGCGGTCGTGTGAATAATTAATGTTGAAAAATACCTCACAGTCAAAATTCACCATTTGATATCAGTCTTTACATGACATTAATCTCTAAAATTGTGATGTGAGTCATGCACTCATTGTTGTTTGTTGTTCGCACTTTCTTGTTGACTGTATAGCTGTATAAAACAATGACAAACACTCTGTCTACTACTCAAAACACAACGAGTTCCCTCCTAACCTCTCAACAAAGAGACAAGGAGGGAATGGACTCAATGACAAAAACACAGCATGTCGAGTTCATTATTTGCAACGCATTTGTCTTCAATTATATTGTTATGTACATTTCTTTCTCCTTTTTTAAAATAAATGTTTAAAGTATACACTAAATACTGTAAAACAAATTGGTTAATACTGGATTATGTTGACATGCAAAAGATGACGATCAGAATGGGTAAACTAATATAATATAAGAGGATGTTTTTTGAGTCTTTCATTCTTTACATATTGGAGAGATTTCTAGAAATAATTTCTCCTGAATTCAGCATACACGTTGCAGGTTGTTTATGCGATTAATTGGGCAAATTCAGGTGTGAAAGATGTATCTTGGCAGGAGGATGAATAATTAATGTATTACTTCTAGCGAGCTCTATTCATGTATCAAAAGCAATGTGTGTGTCAATAATTCTCATTTTATACTTGTTAGCAAGCATTTGGTAGCTGTTGAAAATAACTGCTATTGCGTCTAATGCTGTTTCTGTATTTAATACACTATCTAACGTCAACCTACTGGCTATCGGCTTGCTAAGTTGCCTTGTGTTTGATTCTGAAACAACTGTTGCTCTTGTAACGATAATATTGACGAGAAAGTTTTCGATACATACTGTACATTGAAAGGTATTTCGCTTTAATATGACTTATTTGATGAAATCTTTCATGTTGTTAATGTCAAGACAAACACCACAAAAGATAAATGTCTGTGTCACAGTTGTGGAAGGAGAAGAATAGGTGAGGTTTGGGGAAAACAGCGGGTCCAAAGGCTTATTTTGTCATGTCTCACCAAAGCGGTGTGAGAGTAAGCTGGGAGTCCTGGGGAGGGAAGTGAAGCATGGGCACCTGTCTGTTAGGCAGGTCAGTGTCTGAGGTCACAGGGGAGGACAGCAGGACTGTCGGAGAGGCGAGAGGGCAAAGGGACTGGCAGGGGCCCCGACGGACTGTGTTTTTACTCTGGACAAAGAAGCATAGTGCAGTGTGACAGTCATGCTTGTCTTACCCCAACGCCAGACTGCAAGAATGTCCTATTATGTGGTAGTGAATTAGTTGTGAATTATCATAACCCGGGTTGATTGGATGTGGTATAGTAAATATGCCACTCTCTGGAGGCTTTGTACAACTGTTCTGAAATCACTGTTACTGTGTTGTGTTATTATGTTGTTATCCTCCTTACTGTATATTTTTGGGATATTGATTAGTCCCAGTAAGCCAAAATAACCACATTATAACATGGAGAATCAGTCTAATACGTAGCATTTTGAATAGTGTCTCTCTGGATTGACTTGTGTGACGCTGTCAAGCTCCCGAAATGAATCCGACAACATAATGTATATGACCACTGGAGTCTGAGCTTCTAATACTGATACTACCTGATAAGCCATCTTTTAGGACAGCTAGCGAGCTTGGAAACCAGATATTCGTCTGATTTTTGTAACCGTACTGCTTGTAATAATTGTATTGTTTTTAACCATAACCTCTGTGGCTATGACTGCATATGATGTGCTGAAGCACATAAAGAGGAGAGGCAAAGACTGGAGAGTAGCAGATGAGAAATAGAGGAAAGAAGTCCCAATGTTGAGAGGTATACAGAGGAAAAGGAAGGAAGTGGAGGAAAATGAAAGAGCAAACAGAGGAAGCCCCGGAGGAAAGGAAAGCTGCTCAGGTAACCAATATAGTATGAGTATAGTAGCTTTCTTGGTTACCATAACAAGTACTGATGTATACAATGTGGGAAAAAAATATACTGGATAATGCATTTTATTCATAAAGTATAGATATTGTAATGCCCGACAGCGCGGTCACAATATTTTTACTATTGTCCCTTAAAGGTATGGCACCGAAAAGAGGGGAGAAGAGGAATATCACCATCTAGCTTTAAATCAATATGAATTATTTTTTTTAAGGTAAAAAACACTGTAAATATGTGTAGACGAGCATGCACACACAGCATTTACAGCCATGATTTTTCGAATTCTGCTACTCACGCTGATGTTAACATCCACATTCTTAGGTGACATAGGATCACATTCATATTAGATGTCAGTGATGTGTGGGCCTAAACATGGTCACCCACTTCAGGTTTTTCATTTATCATACGTTTTTTAACAGTTGGTGTGTTGAATTAGTATAATAGTGATATCTCCAGAAAGAACTTTAGGATAATGAACGCAAACTTTGATACAACTTTACTCTGATACAGGATATCTGTAAACGGAATCAGTTGAAGCGGCCTCGTCGTAGCAGATACTGTTCTTGTTGTTTGCAGAAAATGTAAGAATCGTGCTCGTTTTAATCCGTCAGTTTTTGCTATTTTGGCTAGTCAGTTATGTTCAATGGAAACCAGTCGATGACAAAAGAAAACCATATACTGGCTAATTTATTCCCTCTCTCTTATTCCAGCCTCTGACCCAGTTTGTATCTGCAATCCTCTCCAGCACCAAGTTCATACTTGGCTAAGTCACACCCTCATCCCCCTACACACATGGAGAAATGCACAGAAACAAATAAAGACCCATGCACACAGTCACAGAACTAAACTTACACAGAACCTCATGAATACACACACAGACACACATACAGATAGACACCTGCTACACACTGGTACAGAAAGAAAATGTGCACTAACAAAACAACTGTGGGAAACGGCAGTGTGTGTGATGGGTTTGAAAATAAGCAAATATGGTCTTTGATGTTAGGACAATATTCCCGAGCGGAATTGAGTACACTTTTTGGGAAAAGAGCAAGATATGTATATGGAGATGTATGTGTGTGTGTGTGTGTGAGACTGAGCGAGCGGTTTGTGTGAGTCTGAACCAAGGTGTGTTTACCCCTGAGGTAGTGGTATTTCATCTCTTCCTGCATCAGTTCTGCCCTGTAGGGGGTAAGAGGTGTGTGCGTATGTGTGTTTGTTAGATGATCCAAATAGCTTCGCTCAGGTTAAAAAGACAGGAAGGAAGAGAAAAAGAACATTTTTTTTCTTCTTTTTACCCTGCATGCTCTTGTGTGTGAGCCTCGGACCAGCGTTTCTTTGCTTTAAAATCTAAATTAATTTATATTTGCCTGTGCACAAAATATTTCTTAGTGGCGTTGTTAGTATGCCATCCAGTTCCAAGGGAACTGCACAAGAGGCAATGTTTATTGGCATGTGACGTATGCAATAAAGTTAGTGCATGAAAGTGATTGCGTGCATACAGCATCTACTCAAAAAAATCGTATGTACATGGTTCCTGCAGCATTGTTGAAGGCATTGAATTCATTCATCTAACAAAAAGTTATACAAAAAAATATATATAAGAAAATGCCTTTCAAAAGTCTTATGAATGGTAAGACATGGAGAGTAGGATTTTATGAAACGTTATTTTCTGACGTTAAAATTCATGGTTAACCATAAAAAGTACTGATGTATACAATGTGGGAAAAAACAATATGGATAATGCATTTTATTTCTAAAGTATAGATCTTGTAATGCCCGACAGCGCGGTCACAATATTTTTACTATAGTCCATTGGAGGTATGCCACCAAAAATAGGGGAGAAGAGAGAAGAGGAATATCAACATCTAGCTTTAAATCAATATTGTTATTTTTTTTCCCTGCATGCTCTTGTGTATGAGCCTCAGACCAGCGTTTTTTTGCTTTAAAATCAAAATGTATTTATATTTGCCTGTGCACAAAATATTTCTTAGTGGCTTTGTTGAGAAATGAAACATAATTAACTGACTGCTGTAAGAACATAGTATCCCATCCAGTTCCAAGGGAACTGCACAAGAGGCAATGTTTATTGGCATGTGACGTATGCAATAAAGTTAGTGCATGAAAGTGATTGCGTGCATACAGCATCTACTCAAAAAATTATTATATACATGGTTCCTGCAGAACCGTAAAACATTGTAGAAGGCATTGAATTCATTGATATAACAAAGTTATACATAAAATATATATAATAAAATAAAATCTGCCTTTCAAAGGTCTTATAAATGGAAAGACATGGAGAGTATGATTTTATGAAACTTTTTTTCTGACATTAAAGTTCATCATCTCAACCCGCCAACAGACACCAGGTATTTCCCAATTCTGTTCTACCCTTTTTTCCACCACGTCTCTACCTCCATCTCCCAGGCAACCGAAACAGATCTACAGACAACCTACTCGTTGTGATGTTGTTTGTTTACTTCAATGTTGGTCTTGCACTTCATTCGAAGTATCATTAAAAAGTCGTTAAAAGTCTTAAATTAAAATTGCCTTGAGCTGTAGGAGCCTCTTTATATATCGCTTGTTAGATAGTCTTAGAAATCAACATATCTAATAGAACATTTGTGAAGATCTATATGCATTTTCCCAGATAGCAATAGTCCATTTGGGATGGATACAAATAAACTTGCTAAAAACAAATAAACCCTGTCTGGACAATTGTCTCACTGCACCACTTTTATTGCCGTAAACAACATTTTGACACAATGGGTGGCCAACGGGTGTTCAAATCATTGTAACGATCTCAGCAAGAAAACTTTGAGGAGAGAATGTTATGTGGACTTGCTTTGATTTGTGCATAATTGCTAAGCCTTGCACAGTGGGCAGGGAAATGCTCTGGATGTGATTGTATTTGTGCTTCGTAGAAGAATGCTTTCATTGGACGTTGCAAAGCTAATTTTAGCCATTTCAAAAATTTGTTTCTTTTATTATTGTGAATGCAGTACTTTGAAAAAAGGGCACATTACATTCGATTTGTGTCTTTTTTCCCCTTGACAATACCTTGCTAAATACGATATCTTTTTTGCAGCTTTTTGTCTGTTTTGTTTTTCTATTTCAACTCACAGAAACACTGAAAGATAGAGAGATTAAAGAGTTATGTTCATTGAAATATAATTTCCTCATGGCTTTAGCTCATCCATCATAACACCTTTTCTTCCAGTTACTTAATTTCTCCGTTTCTCATTTTTGGGTTACCTCTATCACTGTCTGTATCTCCGAACTTAAGCTTTCAGTTCATCATCACTCTCGCCTTGATATACGCGCGGTTACTCGTATCATCTCTTTCTCACAATCTGTCAATGTCTCAGTCTTTCTGTCAATGTCTGCCTTTTTCTGAATGATTATAATTCTCTATTTCATCTCTCTGTTTCTTAATTGCTGTCTCTCAAGCCCTTTCTGTGTCTCTCTTTTCACAATATTAATTCACCCCCCCCCCCCCCCCCACACATCCCCACCCCATCTGTTTCTTCCTCAATTCTTCCTATAAATGTCATTAATTCAGTACTGATAACCAGCTCCGTTCTTTTCAGCTCAGCCTGGCACAGATGATAATTATAATCATTACAATAACTTTAACAGAGCAGTACAATATTCAGGAGTCAAATCCCCAGGTGAAATATCTCTCTCGAGTCTTTGGAGCTCCTGTCCTTTGTGTCGTATTGTGGCAACTGAAGCCCGTGGAGATTGTTGCTGCATGCATTTAATACACCTGAGACTCGTGTTAATTGATTTTTTCCTGTTCAGTCTTCTGAGAGAAAAGGTACGCCTCTTCACATAATATGTAATAACCTATCCATTACAATGAGTGAATTTAGCACTAACTACCTATCAGTGCTTGATGAAGGAGAAACGCCATCTTTCGAAAACCTGCCATAAAATTTTGTGTGCTTGTCCACATCTAATTATTTACTCAACTGTAAGGCTGAGTTAAGCACCTTTTGAGAAAAGTGAGCTAGGTTTTGAAAGAATCCAACCTAAAAAATCCCATCCCCTCCCTTCAGCCCCCCCTCCATAGCCACCTTGACTGAGGAGCGTAGCCATAAGATGTAGAAGTAGTCACCGTGACGTCACCTATTGGTTTGTGAACTATAGTTTTGCCTCAAAATCAGCATTTTGCCCTTTGCCATCTTGTTTTTTTGGGAACCAGAAGTCAGGGTTTTTCCTGGCTCAACATGAAGCGGAGGTGGTACTCTCCACATCATTTGCAAACACGGGCATGTGTACCGTCCTGGAGCCTGAATGGTGAAGGGGCTAAATTGTGGTCAAATTGTTACAGGGTTCATTATTATTTATCTCTATTTGTCATGTTTTTTAATGTGACTAATATATATGTTCAACAGATGTCTGTTTGAACTTTTGTATTCAGTGAAGTGAATTAAATTAAATCAATCCGTTTTAATTAAAATGAATTTAATTAAAGTGAATTTAGTTATTCATGGTTAATACAAATGAAATATAAAATGTACTGGGAAGTCAAGTCAAAAACAGACGGCTCATTTTTCTACTTTGGCAGTTTTGACAGGGTCTTTCCCGTCGGACCTGTCAATCACAAGGTAGCCACACCCTAAACTATACCCTGCTTTATTATATATTTTTATCTAAATGGAACCATAATTAGAAAATTGACATCATGCTGTGTTAAAGAAGACTTGCAACTAGCAATTGTGACCATAAACTCATGTTTACAATGTTTACTGAGGTAATAAATCAAGTGAGAAGTAGGGTAATTTACTCTTAGATTTCTACACAATCAGACTAATTTTTGCAACCAGAGGAGTTGCCCCCTGTGGGCTCGTAGAAATAATGCAGGTTAAAGGCACTTCCGCATTGCTTGACTTTTCAGAGCCGGAGGTTGCCACCTGTGCACATTGCATCTTTATCATCGCTAACTGTTTCCAACTACCTCATTTCCCATAAACATATCAGAAAATACCTGAGATTATCATAATGAATGCAGACAGCAAACTTGGCTTTATAAAGGCCATCGTAGGCCTGTAATATCCAATCCAATTTCATTCAGCCAGCGTGAAATGATTGGATTATTACAGGCCTATGATAGCCACAGATACCAGATTATATTATACTTTTATGCCTGAACATATTACTTATTGATTGCTATTTTAATGTAACGGGAATTTCAACAACTGTCACAGAAAAATGCTTCAAAATTGAATTATCTACCCTTGCTCTTAAGTCATAATCAATATAAAACATAACTGGTTGAAACAGCCAAGAAAACTCTATAAACAAGAATTAACTTTACTCATTAAGAAAATATGTTACATATATTATTAATTCTTTAGATGAATCGAATAATCTGTAAAATAGTCAAGATTAATTGTCCCTTGAAATAAGTCATAACTGAGAGCAGTGCTCTTCTTCCAACAGTTTTTACAAATATTTTGCTAGATTGCTAACTCCATTTTTCTATAGTTTAATTTCAAAAAGCTATTTCTTGGCAATATAACAACCTACTTGGAAATACAAAGATGAGAACCTGCCATTTTCCGTTCATAAATATTCATAGGGAACTTTGCATAATATGAGCAAGGTACGCACAAACACTTATGGCAGTTTGGGCTTGTCATTGCAAATCTGAGTGTGGCAATAAACAAGGCAAATGTGAGTATGTGTGTGTGTGTGTGTGTGTGTGTGTGTGTGTGTGTGTGGTTAGAAGTAACGCTTACCAGAAAAAAACGAAATCAAGCTCTTGGTCGTAATCCAATCAGAGTTTTCTTGGCAAAAGCAACATGTGCCTTCGTGATTAAAGCAGCAACACTTCGGGCACTGTTACAGCATCAGAGGTTAACACATGTTCTTGTACAGTGCTGCTTTAATGTAGGTTTCACTGGGTCTAGGTCATACTGACAGTGGAGTCATTACTCTTATGAATTTGTAAATGTATTTGAGACAATAGATTGCTTAGGTTGCCTTGCATTAGGCCTTTTGCTCTTGTCACTTTTAAAATTGGACTATTGATACTCTAAATAAATGGACTTTGATTATGTGTGCTAAACCTGGAAAGCTTTGCATAGCCCCTTTGAGACCCACTTAGCCCTGGTCATGGCTGGTTCTTCTTAACCCTGTTTGTTTTGGATAGCAGGCTAATGAGAACCAGGGCGGCGTAACAAGTCTGCCAATATACCTTGGATGACACTTCTGTCTGGTAATATTGACAGTGCTGTGTGTACATGTGTGTCCATGTGTGTGTGTGATTGTGTGTGTGTGAAGTTCCAGTAATCCCAGTGGTTAAGCTGGTAATCCCCTCAAGCTGCCCATTAGCCCCTTGACACACACACACACACTCACACAGACAGACTCGCGCGCACAGCTTCCCCAAGGCAGTCACCTGGGTGTCGGGCAGACTGTTCCTCAGGGAGGGATCACTGTGATCAGCCACAGAGCTGCCCCACTGCCCCTGGAGGGTAGAATGGAGACACTGCCTGGCAATACATACAGATTTAAGAGAGGGAGACAAAGGCAGAAGAGGAGGCGGAGAAAAAAACATTAAAAGGGATGGTGAGAGGGAGAGAGGCCAGATTGGGACAACTGGAGGGGGAAGAGGAAAGGAGTAAACTAGAAAGGGGTCTACAGAGTGTGTATGAACACAGAGGAGGAACAGACTAAAAAAAGAAGTAGAAGTTATTTTTCTGTCTCATTGTGCTTGCGGAATTGGCCTCTGCATTGAATGTTCTTATCTAGAGAATTTGAAGCTTTGGGATACTTTCCCCTCCAGTATTTGACAGCAACACCAGATTATTATTATTATAGTTGGCGTTTTTTGTTTTTGTCTTGTACTGAACATTTTTTTTCCCCTCCATTTTTGTGTATCCGCTGTTGTTGTTTCGGGTTGTTTCTGTCTCTGAAATGGCATCGGCTGATCTGTGCAGCAGTGTTTCCTTTGAGTTAGTATCCTCAAACAGATGATTCCCCAAGGCCACAAATGGACTTTCTGAAAAACACAATGCCTTCAGGGGTATGATGTCTTTGGTCTTGAAATGCCACTTTCCCTTACTCAGGTTGATGGGATAATCAGTGTTTGAACTCTTGTGGCCCTCAAAACCTAAACAAATAAATAACCTCAGAGTTTTGAATGTATCCCTGTCGGTGTTAAAAAAAAAAAAAAGAAAGAACAAAAAATAAGCACTCGCCATTATTCCTGTAAAACATACGTTTTATAGGTGTGTGGCATTTGTTCAGACAACAGTGTCTTGCTGGAGTCTCATAGACACCCACTGTCCCTCTGGAGTTTACTAGTGAACTGTGTGGGTTGGATGAGACATGCTTCTCATTATATGAAGACAACCACACTCAAGCTCTACTATTATGAGTCATTCAGTTTTAACACAGAACCCATCAGTACTCTACACTGACGTGGGACGACATAGGAAACGTTCCCTTTAATATGTCACATAACACAAACAGCGAGTCACAGCAACAGTGACTCATTCACACTGTGGGAACAGGTACATTGTTACTATTTACACAAATAGCTTTTCTATCTCAACCGCCACTTCTGTTACAAAAGGTGTTCTCACTTGATTTAGCACAACAATGCTCATTTAAACCTTCAAGGCTATGTGTTAGTGTGTCTATGCTTATGCCTGCAATATCCGCCGTCTCTCTCTCTTTTTTATACATAGCCTATCTGCTTTGTCTTGAACATACTGATTCTGTGTTATTTTGTCTGTGTTACAGCGCAGAAGAATTGCATTATTGAGCTCAAGTAATGCAGAAATAATTGATGTATTTCAATCATTTAGCGGCCATTATTTTGTCCACTTTTCAGCCAATATTTAAATAGAGTAGTATTCTAGTCAAAGGCCCATTCAAAGTTTACAGCAGATAAATTCCTTGACTAGTATTCCTTAAGCCATGAGGGTTTGGGGATATTGAAAATCCCCTTCTGACAATATTGTAACATTGTACGAAATTATCTTCCAAAAAACTAAAAAAATGCACATAGATCTAAATATCTTTGGACTGGAGACGCATATGTTGTAATACCCAAAGGGGACACAATGCGGCCTTAATGCATAGGCCGTAAGCACTATTTTACACAATGGAATGCTGAGACCAATGAATCAGACTCTCCTAATACGGTCATGCCACCCTTGACTGTCACATTTGCATTTTGTTGCCCTTGCAAAAGCCCCGATGATTGAGGACTGATTGCCCACCGTGCTACGAGTTTTGGTCTGGCTGACCTTTATGGAATGAGTCAGTGGCAGATTTGCATATTATGTTGGCTGGTGAATTTTAAGATGGGAGCAGACGTTTGTGATGTTTCCATCTGTAGCCCCAACTTGTCCAGCCACATAATTTGGTTCACATTCTCTGGCTCTTCTTTTTGTTCGATTTAAAACCAATAATAATAATAATGATTTCCAATCCATGTTTAGAACTTAAGTACTTGGTATCGTCAAGTACTCAAATATGTATTACTTGTCTTTGGTCTGAAAGAAAGTGATATTGGGGCATCCCTAGTTTATTTTCCCTCACAGTCTTGTGCGCAGTGACATTACTCTTGATGGTAACATATGTCTCGAGATCTTCATCCCCATCTCGCCTTGATACACAGTAAACAATACATTTGGCAAAACTCCTTCAACTGCCGTAATTCCATTTCAGTTAAACATTTAACTAGCTTTTAAAAGGACATTTGATATAGCTATTTGGTTAATTGCTTGTATCTGCACACACAGACATGTAGCTAGACATGTTTAAAAATCACATGTAGGGGTCTAGTAACACTGTCAATCTCCACCCCGGAGGGAGAATCATAGAATGGAGCAGAGACAGACGAACATAAGGAGACATAAAGGCCCAAAGACAGAGAAAGTGAGAACAATGTGCTTCTCTCGGCTCTATTGCTCTCTCCATTATCCTTCAAGACAGAAATACAAGAATTCCATTAAAAGACCATGTAGTGACCTTAACACGCATGCACATGCGTGAACACACACAGCGTTAATGTATCAATTAATCATTGTCTGTCACTTGACCATTATAGGCTATGTATCCTCACTGGACCATGGGAATTATATACTGTGTGTGTGTCTGCGCGTCATACTACTCTATAATGACCATTGTTATTTCCAACTCTTAAAATCATGTAAGCTCCGACAGGCTAATAGATCTTTTTTGTGTGGTTTTGTGTGTGTGTGCACATGTGTGTGTATCTCAGTCATTAGTATGCAGTACTGTGTACTAGTCTTGTGTTATTAAACATTAAAACTAGATGACAGAATTTGGCCTGAGCCCTGGGGCTATAACTAACACAGTAGGACACACTCAGAGAAACACACATGCACGGTGGCAACCTCAAGACACTCGCACACCAAGAGACATTTAAATGTCCATTAAAGGCTAAAACCATTTTAGAGTTGGTTCTTAGAGTAGCAATTTCAAATGAAGAATGTCATTTATTTTCACCCAATAGCATATTAAAGTCATTGACTTTGGTCGACCCACTGCTATTGATGCCATGGTCAGCACAGGAACTGGACAAAAAGTCACTGGCTTTGTGCCAGATATCCATTTCATTTACCATTTTGTGAGTCTTATTTATTTAGTGTGCTGCACAGTATACATGCAAATGCTTTGACTCACATTTTATATTAAAGAGTTCATACCTATACCTTTGTATATACTGTAAAATATTATTACTATTATTTAGCCCTTTGTTAATGGTATTTGTAACTATCAAAAACTCCCCTAATGCCAGGACCATGGTTAACAGGACGTTAAGGCTGAGAGCAGCTCGGATTGATTTTTATAGATAGAAGCTATATTTTCTGCCTCACAGCTCCAAACACAGACTCGCCATTATAGGTCTGCCCATCTAGGAATTGCCCCCTGCCCCAGGAGAAATCTGCATTAATATTGTAATTATAATTTTTTTTTTTTGATTTATTATTATAATTATTGTAGTTATTGGATATGCCAACTTGGGACTTTTTAGCTGGCAACTTTTCAGACCCTCTTCAGCAGCTCATCCGACAGCAGCGCCTCTCTTTCTCTCTCCCTAAGCTGGCAGGAGAGCGTTTCTATGGTTTAAGTGAGCTACTTTCGGTGTCACCAGGTCATTTTTCAAGCCTTAATCCTAAATGTTTTGAGTGTAGCCCCGAATATAGTTTAAAATGTAAGCCGATGTGAGGCTCATGAAAATGTAATGTATTTAAATGTGAGATAACTAACAAAACAGCCTCTCAAAATGAATGCAGGTCTCTAAACTATCTGTTAGTCAGCGCTGAGAGGCAAGTAACTACCGAATATCATTCTTTTTTACATCCGAAGCTTCTATTGAGGTTTTTGAATGAAGCTTCAAATATCTGTCATCATATTTTATGGAGTCATCCCCCTAAAAAAAATAGGAAAAAATATAATTTTGTGCTATTGTGGTAATATTATATTATTATTATTATATTTATTTATCTATCATGCTGTTAGATTGCTGCTAGATTGCCCCGCAAGTGAGGGTGCGTGCAGGAGAGTAAACAGCTTTTTGATTGTGTGAAAATGTTGTTTTTGAAAGGCTAAACGTCAACAAATATGGATTGAAGCAGAATAATTGTTAGATAAAATAATTTTGTGGATTTTTTCAGTAAATTAAATATAATTTTACACACACCTATGTTGTTTCCGGGCCAGTGAAAATTCCGACTCACGTGCTACGTATAGATAGGGAGGATGTGCTGCTTATTGTAGGATCTGGTAGATCAATACACTCACATGCTGGCGCTGTTTATTATGCTCACTGAAATCAAATACCCACAGATTTATGTCTGCCTCCGGGTCTGTATAGAAAATACTATAGAGCAAAGTCCATTTGGATATTAAAACTAACAAACACTCCATATGTCCACAACTTTAGTATGTGGTATCGAAGCATGTGGTGAAGTGGGAGTTGAGCAAGAAGCAGAGCAGCCATATATTAACCTCAGTGTGAAGTTTTAAACGTTCTACTCGGAGTCATCCATTTCACTCTGGGGCTGCTTTGTGCAGACAGAGACCGGTCTCGTGTCGGTCCATCTCCAGAGCCTCTCATTTATAATACTGAACTGGGATGTCATGAAGATGTCAGCATTGAGTTAATCCTCAAAACGTGTAAACTATTACAAATAGCTCTTCACGTAGGTGATGAAAATAATTGTCTGGCTGCTTTCATTTTATATTTCAAATAAACTAGTGTAGTGCCCATTCAAAACAGGCACGGGCCTGTGGTGTCTCTTGAGAACCACTTATACAAACCACTTCATACTCTACACTGTGCTTCCTTGGGTCCTCAGCAATACATCTGCAATGACATAGTTGCATTACACACCCAAGTCACAGCTACTCAGGGTCAGAAACAACAGTGGAATAGGCCTACAGTCTGGTTCACAGGAAAAAAACACCAGGGGCAGACACTACCTTTAGGCAGAGTAGGGAATTGCCTGGGGGCCCAACTAAAAGGGCCACAAATAGCTTTAGATATATTATGATGTCTAAATTATTATGTTACTCTTAACTTATTCTCCCAAAATAATTAGCAAAGGGCCCCTAAAGCCCTGGATGAATATGCAACTCAACTGTATACTACTTACTGTGAATTTCTACCTGAGATGAAAACATTGTACTCCTATATTTACCTGACGGACAAATGTTACTGGTTACTGTCGTATATTTCAAGCGACAGTGATGTTGGAGTGATGATGAAGGAATCTCCACGGACACTGTTCTTGCTGGTATAATGAAGTTTATTACAAACAAGCAACATATGTCAAGACGGGTGCCATGTACACCCGGAGAGTCCCAAAGTCGAACAGAACTCTCCCGTCGGGGCTCTCCCGATCACTTATATATGGATGTTGTTTACGCCCCAGACTTGAGGATAAAATGACGTCATAAACAGGGCCCCCAATGAAAGACATGTTTCGGACATAGGCATAGCTACTCCTCCATCCTCCAGGTCAAGGAGCATTCCCCAGCGGGGGTACCTAACGAGTATCCCATGTGTAACAACAGCAATGGATCCGACATTCCAAAGTCACGGGCCCCTTCACGTATGCCATCTTCATGCATTACAGAGCAAAAATATACTACATTACATTGCAGATTCAGATTTGACTTACAAAAAAAACTTTAAAGTTACTCTGACAAACTTTGAACTGGTTATGAAACAGTCTCATTTTAATACTGATGCCTTTATATGACCTACATTAGTAAGAGAGACCATCAGCGAGACGTTTGGTCATGTTTTTATGGCTATTCGTTTGCTTGTCATCGATGCCACTGGGTCGGATTCCACACATAATTCGATTAAATCATGCAGGTTCACCAGAAAGTCCTTCAGCTTAGGAATCAGTGGGGCCTGTGGCAGTGACCAGCCCGCCACACGCAGACCCAGATCGAGCTTTGCCGCCGCCTTCGAACTGAAGTCAGAAGCTCCGGCGAGAGGACAAGAGCTCTGTGCCCTGTAGCGGTGTCTCCCCCTCAGGCCAGGAGCAGAGCTTCATCTCGCTGCTCCGCCGGTCCCCGTTTGGAGCCAATACCGACAACACGCTGCTGGAGGCCCAGGCCATATTTCTGGGCGTGAAGGGAGCACGGGAAAACCAGAAGCAGGACTTAGCTGGGAAGACTGTCAGATCCTGCTGCAGTAAAATGAGCGGTTTTCTAAAAGGGATTCTGGTACATGGAAACATGGCCGCTATCGTCTACAAGGACAGCCAAAATCATCACAAAATTCAATGTGCCTTGTAGAAACTTTAAGTGCATTGTGCTGATAATGTCCCTCTTTTACTCTTCACAACATTTGAATGCAGGACTTTTGCTCTGTGGTATTAGTAGTTTTAATATTCATAGTTAAACATTTTACTTCATAAAGAAGGTTTTGAGTACTGTTAAAGAGCGGTTACTATGTCCCTTCACTAAGTATTAATATGTTTTCAATCGGTAAAGCAATCGTTTAGATTCCCAATATGGGGTCGATTTATCCCATTTAACGCAATTTTCACAGACGTGAGAGCAGCTACGGGGTGTCTTGAAAACGAATTGGCCACCGCTTTGCATATCAGTGAACCCATGGTGTGAACCGTCTTCTGATGAAAACATGCTTACTATTTTGAAAAAAATTGAGGGACTCACAGGCATAAATATACATAGGCGGCCAACCCCCTCTTTCCTGAGTTATTTTGCCAGGGGCAACTTTATTCGTCTCATAAATTACTATGGCAAAAACCTACACAATTTGAGTGTGGTGGGAGTGCGGAGCTGTTCCTGTTCAGGCTCTCCGCTCGCGCTAGTTGACTCCAGGGAAGTGAAGAAAAGTTAGGTTTATACAGATTCCAGCAGCCAAAGTGAACAGCAATGATCCAGCCGCTGTTTGTCCGCTGCAGATGTGCTGTGTGCTTGTTTATTCAAAGTGTATTAATATTGAATGTGTTGTTTGTCTGAATTGCACCTAATTTGATAAAGCACTCCATGGGGTTCCTGGCAATACACCCTTCGATGGTGAAGTATATGGGATGAGGGGTTCTCGAGATATGCAAAGAACAGAAGGAAGACAGATGGACAGACATCCTTGCTTTATCGTTTATAGATTTTTCACTGCAACCATTTCAGCTGTCTCTCTTTTTAAACCATGTGATTAACTGCCACAAGTGTGGACATCTTCGAACTGCGCAAAAAAACATTTTATAGAACATGTGCACACAGAACGTTCTTAATAAAAGATGGGTGATGCGATGCAGGCAAAGATGAGAAGAAGCTGCAAAGCAAAGCTTTCCACAGTCCTGTGAACGTTAGACTTCAATTCCTTGAACATCCATTTATACCTGTAGTTTTCCAAAGTTAGGTTCATGGATTTAATACGCATTATGTAATACACATCTAA
Organism: Ophiodon elongatus; assembly: GCA_016806645.1. NCBI lineage: Eukaryota > Metazoa > Chordata > Actinopteri > Perciformes > Hexagrammidae > Ophiodon > Ophiodon elongatus. Next base: position 1,173,584 of record JACSYO010000476.1, on the reverse strand, counting down.
AGGCAAAATCCTATCAGATGGGGGTATGTGGTCTAATTTTTGTCAGTTTATTAGTGGTCCTTGACGGGAAAAGTTTGTGAACCACTGCTCTATACCTTATAGTTGAATCAAGCGTTTGGTAGACTGCTAATTCATCCGTTAGTCTTTCTCTCTCTATGTGTGTGTGTGTGTGTGTGTGTGTGTGTGTGTGTGTGTGTGTGTGTGTGTGTGTGTGTGTGAGAAAGCCATACTGTCTTCCAGCAGCTGTTCAGTCATTAACTGAATCATGGTGCAGGTCATTTTTATGTACATGGTTTTAGCATCCTTTGTAATGTTCCTGACATCACGTTGTTCTCAATGTGATTTTAAGAGCTCTAGTATCAGCTTGTGAAAACCCATTTTGCTCTTTACACTTTGATTTCCACTCAGAAGCCTCGACTCTTATCACTGCTTGAAGGCGAAATTTGGTTTCACAATGCAAATTCAAGCACATTTTTGCTGCGCCCTGCAACGGGTGTGGTAAGGACCCAGAAGCAGTAGGACGGACACACAGAATATTAGAACAAAGCTTTGTTCCAGGCAGAAGACACAACAGGCAAATAGTCTCGGACCAGCTCACGTGGAGAAACCCACTCGGGGGAACGCCAAGCCGTCAGGGGAGAAGGCAGACAGAAACCAGAGGCTATTCTCATGGTCATGGTCTGGAGCAGAGGCAAGGCGAGAATCTCGTGGTCGGGGACAGAAGGCTGAGTCGTTTACCAGGACAGAGGCAAGGCGGAGAAGTCCAAACAGGCAGGGTCGAAAACGGGAAACCAGTCGAAGGGTAAACGCGTGAAAGTCTGGCATAATGCGGAGAATGATCCGGCAGGGAGTGCGTGTGAGATTGGGGTTTAAATACTAAAGGGAGTAGGTGCCGCAGAGTGGGCAGGTGAGAGTGATTGAGCTGATGAGGTGGGTGTGACTAAGAGGTGCACTGAATGAGCTGATTAGGTGAGTGAGATGCAGAGTGACAGGGGTGTATGGAAGCTGAACTGTGACACGCCCAGTGTCTTTTATATCTCTCGAAAATATAATTGATTTTTTGTTTGAATTAGTTGCCTATCATATTCTACATTTGGTACTTTTTGAGACTTCACACGCAACACAAGGGTGCCTGTGGTTTTGTTGTCTTGTTTTTAAGTTAGATTGTTTGTTTGTTTAAAAAAGGATTTCACCTTAGCAGGAAAAATGGGCCAAAAAGCCTTCAGGCAACAGGCAACATTCAACCATTTGCTTTGTGCGTGCATCTATGTCTGAGTGTTTGCCAACACTTGTGTGCTGCATGTGTGTGTAGGTTTGTTACTGTGCGTTTGTGTGTTTGCGCATGAGTCTACTGTTTGGCTCTGTGACACTTTGTGTAGTGTGGTCGTTTGTGGCCTCAAACAAGTCAAAGAGGTAGTTATTACCGCAGGCAAGGTTATATTCTTCAGTACAGACAGACAGACACACACACAGAGGAATACAAGGTTGTTTATTGCAGTAAACATGAAAAATTGATAAGATAACAGTGGGACCACTTGCTGACCTCTACAATCTAACATTTCAAAAAACTCAATATTATCTCAAGCTTTAAAGTGCCTCACTGAAAAGAAGACATTTTACAGGAGTTGCACAAGCAAGCAAGCTGGAGCTCACTTCCAGTTCAATCAAGCAATATTAATTTAGCTATGCACCAATCGATTGACTGCTCATCGAAACCAGTTCTCAGCTGATCAGCCATGACTGGTTCCCTGCCAATCGGTCTCATATTTATTGTAGTAAAACATTTTACATATGTCTGGAAAAATGTAAAAAAATAAATACATGAAATAAAAAAATTATTGCGAAAGATTGTGTAGCGGCACTGATGCGGTGTGTGTGTGTCCTCTACCATCATATTTCTTATCCTATATTCTCCCTCTATCTTTCAACATCCCATCTCATCCTCTCTTTCCTTCTCGTCTCCCTCCATCCATATATCTCTCCACTGACTGTCCCTTTAAGGTCCTGTCAGCCGTGACACCTCCCCTTTAAATGCCAGCAGACACATGCAATCTGTCTCTACCTATCTACAAAATACAGGTGTTGTGTGTGCAGGCGTTTGTGTGCATCCCACATTAATGTGTGTGTCCCTTCCAGTATATGCATCCATGTGTTTGTTTGCCCCTTTCAATATCAGGTTTAATAGCAAGTGATGAGGTAGCCAGCAGCCTAAACAAGCTTTAGCTCAGGGGTGCAACACTCACTATCTATCTAACTGTCTGAGAGAGAGAGAAAGACAGAGCGACAGAGAGAGGGAGGGAGAAGGAGGTTCACAACATTTATCATGTGATAGTGGAAGCAACAACTCCCTTTTTCTACAATGGAAGGGTACTGTTTACTGTTACCATTGAATGTCTCATGAGGAAAACCAAGTCCATGTGTACAGTGTGAATAATTTGCATGTGTTATATTTTCTTCTAGGCTATTTTCTAATTACATCTTTGAAACGCACAGCTTTAAATTATGCTAGATAAATACAAATACAAAATAAATATATATATATATATAAAAATATATTTTTTCTTTTGTTGATAAGTTTAAAAAAATAGTATCAGAGAGGGAATAATAAAGGAGGAAATATTACAATACTCCAGTTCTGACAAAAGTTGATATTATTAAATCTTTTCATTCTAAACATACATGAAGTACAGACAAACACAGTTCTAAAATCCACCAAAAACTGCATGCAAAAAAACACAAGAGGAGCCAGTTTAATAGTCCACAATTATGGATTGGACCTTTTAATGTGTGTCAGTTCAAGTTAGCCCGAGTCTCTACATGTTTGTCTTAGAACGTCTGTGGCTGACATGAGGTTAATCCACTATTCAACCCCAGTCAGAGCGTCTCTCCTCCGGGGTGCACAGAGAGCAGCGATGGGCCCTGTCACCTCCAAAGCTATGGGATGAGAACTCCTGCGTCATGCCCCACAAAAGAGGTTATTGTCCATGGGCATCGCAGCACTGCTGGGGGGGGGGGTAGGGGGAGCGGGGGGGGGGATTGGAAGGAATGGATGTTTGCACTGCTAGTTGACATAAGTGACAATGAGTGAAACAAACATATATGGGCCCCATATATCTCCCCCACTACTGTGGGTGGGGGAGAAGGGGATCACTCTGGACCACTCCAGCTGTAGCTGCTCCCCGCCGGAGGAGAGCTCCGAGGAGCGCCTCGGAGAGCGCTGCAGCACTCAGTGTCTGTGTCCTTGTGTCTCAGTCCTTAGGCCCGACTTCTGCTCCTAGGATGCATACAGTTGGTGTTTTGCAGGTCGAGATCGGTTGAGAATGCATATTTTTGCAGGTTTGGCAGTGTGGATTGTCTCTCATAACGGTTCGGGCGGGTGCGGATATTAAAAAACCCTGACCGTCGCATCGCTGCTTGATAGGCTTTGAGTGTGAACATATTTCAATATGTTTGGTGTAATACATGATGTAATCCTTTTTTTTATTATATATCTGCTGACGCTACAGCGGCTCATTCTGTTTTTGGAAATCAATATATGGGCAGGTTGTGCTGCAAATAGCTGAAAGTGTGAGTCCATGTGCATTCAAGGATATGTGTATGAAGGTTTAGGAGGTGTACCCTGCCTTTTCGTGTCATCCTTCTTGTGTTTTCAGAGGTCATTTAGTTCGTAAAACTTTAGTTCTGCCTCAAAGAATATGATATAGCGCAGTGAATCCATTACACAAAATGATTCCCGCTCACTCTTATTTGGCTAATCATATATTTTAGAGACTTTAGAGAGCTAACGTATCTTTCATTTATCCTCTCTCTCTCTCTCTCTCTCTTTCGCTCTTTCGCTCTTTCTCTCTCTATCTCTGTGATGAATGGAGCCAGTCAATGAGTGGGGTGTAAGGGTGACCTGCCCATGGGGCCTATGTGTGTTTATGTGTATCAGTATCTTGTGAATTTACGTGTGTGTGACTAATTTAATGGATAGCATGTCACCATGGTCAAGGTCCCCCCTAGACACAGACAAATACACAAGCACACTGAAACACACACACACACACACACACACACCACACACACACACACACACACACACACACACACACACACATTTACGCATTCCTTACCAACAGTGGACTGTCACACACACACAGTCCAGGGTTGGGAATGACTGATTTACAAGACACACCAGTGACTATTGACCACATGTACTGTAACCTGAAAAATGACTGCGTGTGTGTGTGTGTGTCACTCAGACTAGTGTTGTTAATCAATCACTCACTACAGACCCTGAACTTTGGACACGAGTAGAGGAAATAAATCTACTGACATGAAGTGGAAAAGAGGGAAGGAGGAGAAAAGAATAAGGCGAGAAGAGATTACTTTTTTTGTTTACTAAAGAGGACACTGCTCTTTTCATGTCACTTTGAATATATACCTACGCCAAAGTGGTTATATCTTCTGTTCAGTTTGTTTGTTTCTTTATTTGTTTATCAGTGAATTAAGGAATCACTAAAGGCCAGATTTTCATGAAACTTGGTGGAAGGTTGTAGCATGGGCCGAGGAAAAACCCATTATATTTTGGGCTGGTTCCAAATCACAGAGCGGATACATAAAGTATGTTTCACATTTGTTTCGCTAATATTGCAAGATGTGGCAGGGCCTAGGTATGCGCTCTCTGAATTCCCCTCTTGTTCACGAATGCTAAACCACATTTAACCTACATTTCTCTGGTTTAATGCAAATGGGGTAGATTCATTTAAAGTATTGATGTGCTTCTTTTCTCCTTTCCTTATTAATGATTCTTCTTTACATTAATTACTTGAAAAAGTCCCTTTGAGTAAACAGAGAATGTTCAGTGTCAGTGATACAACACGTGCGGTGCAGCTATCATACATGTGCCTCCTTCCTTTTCAATATGTTACAAATTAAATTGAACAGGTTTCTTCTGAAAGTGTAAATTGTGATGACCTTCAGTCTTATTACGTTGAGCGTAATATAATGTCCAACTTAAATCCATGTTCCAAGTTTAAAATCTTAGTCTAAAATTGTTATTTAGTTGTGGTGAGGGCCACATAAAAATGTAATTTGGAGGATGTGCTTCATCTTCTTTCTCCTGGAAGGGAAAGTGTGTTACATTCGTTGCTAGTGTTTTTTGACTCACACAGCAAAACATAGTCACAAGCATTTTAGGGTCGGGCAGTATGTTACAATTTTCCAAGCAGTCACTGTCAGTTCAATGACTGGCAATTGACAATATATTTGCACTGAAGTTTAAGTGAAAGATTCTGCATTCGATGCAGGAGATTAGATTTATTTCAGCTCGGTGTAGGCCTTTACTGCCTTTTGCTGTCATTTACTTTTGCTCTTAGTTATCTCCTCTTTCACTCCTCACTGCACTCTTCGGTCTGCTAACTTGTTGCTCTTGCTACCAATAGTAGTTGCTCTCTTTCAACAATGTTGGACTGAAAAAAAAAACAGGCATGCAGGCTGACATTTTACTGTCGTGTCATTGACCGTGTTAGGTGATGCAGTGATTTAAACAAAGAGTAGAAGAGCTTTGAGTGAGAAAAAGTCTGCGAGCCGATAGGCTAATTCATGTTTTAAAGTCGTGAAAATGTAACTTTTGTAAAAAAAAAAAAAAAAAAGAAAAAACAGCAAACTGCAGTAGTATTTAAAAACATGAGAAACTGACTAAGACACAAATGAAAATACCTCTATTTTCAACCTTTATTACCTGTGACACTCCAGTTAAACAGCTGACCTCAATCAACTGGTTCAAAGTCAGAAATTGGTCTCCAAATGAGACACAGGAAATAAACAAGCTCAACCAGAAGTCAAAACCCCTCAAGTGGTCCGTAGAAATGAATTATGTTTTCTAGATGTCCGTGTGTGAGAGTGTGTGTGTGTGTGTGTGTGTGTGTGTGTGTGTGTGTGTGTGTGTGTGTGTGTGTGTGTGTGTGTGTCTTTGTGTGTGTGTGAGAGGGTGTTTTGTCTCATGATCATATGAATATTAACTAAACACTGCATGATGAAACAGTAATGAAATAAGAGAAACTGATGTTCAAGAAATAAAGTAAATACACCATTCAAAATACAATAAATAACAATACTGGAGGACGTGTATGGGTTTGGTTAAGTCTGTGTGGTTGTTCAATGGATCAAATGTGGTATGTTTTATTTTAGAAAAAGTATGGATGGTCATTTCAATAGTAGTTACAATTACCCTTATCTAGTACATTTGAGAAACTGAGTGCTACAGTGACATTTAAAATATACTCATTTCAAATGACACTGTATGGCACAAGAAAATGTATGAACATTTCGTTTCAGATAGAATTTCTGCAGGTGTTTAATAATTTACTATTATGAGTTATTTATAGTTATTTGTTAGTTATCAATATAATTACCTAAAATGACCACAAAGCAAAGAATACTGCCCCATCACACGAACACTTCCCTTTGTTGATCTCTCCTTCTCCTCATGCAGTGCATCTTTGCTATGTTAAGTTTCAGCCATTAGCAAAAACAACAGTTTTGATGTCTTTATCGTTTTATTTATTTTTTGAGGTATTATATTGGTTTTGTCACGTCTCTCCTAAATCAACTATTTTGTGAAACTAATACACTTTAATCATGGACAAAAGACACAGAAATAGAGGCTCAAAACCAAATAGTTACATCTTTTTATAACTTACAAAGTTGAGAAATGTCTGTATGCTGTTAACAATTTGTAGAAAGGATATTTTAGGCACTGATTTATGTTTGCTCTGAGTGGGTAGACACGCAGAGAAAAGAGTATGAAGAGAAGCAATGGGCTTGGGAGCTTTGTTGGTCTACATATAGAAAGCTACCTGCCTCACGGGAAAGATAGCAAATGGCCAGTAAATTGACCCAATGGAAAGAGTTAGAATGGAAGGGAGGACCATGGGGAGATACTTGAGGAAGAGGAGATCCAGAGCATTTTGGTTTGTGGGGTCAGGTCAACTCAATAAAATGCACACAAACAAACTAAAATACACATACACACACTCACACACAACCACAGATTTGTCAGGTTTCTATAGCTCACAGACAAACACACCCAATGGTCTCTTGGTTCTGCTACTTTGGTGGTTTGGGACTGGTAGCTACACATACTGACACGAGATGAGGGAAAACAACAGGCTTTAAAATTGAGCACTTATCCCCATTAATTAAAAAGTAAGATACTTTGTACCATATATCAGATTACACTAGCAGTATTTCCGAGCAGACTGGCCTACTTAAGATTAGATTTAAATGTTAAAAATGTCTATGTCACTCTGGAAATGCCTGAATTTATTTTTTAACTATTGTGTTATCATGTGTGTCTTCACTTGCAATCTATGCCTCAGCAGTATATTTAACTCGCTAATTCCATTTTGCTCCATTTAATAGTGAGAATTGTTGGTGCATGATAACCTTTTGGCTGATCCTAGCAGTGAATAAAAGCTGATTCTAGATTTAAAATATAGACCTATTTGTGTTTAGGTTAAGGTTCTGGGTTAGGCATTTAGTAGCAACCATTAAGGAAAAAAGCCCCAAGGGATTCATTGCACCATAACTCCATTCAGACTATTTATGTTGCCCCCCTCTTCCCCTTCTACGGATAGCAATATTATTATTATATTATTATAGGTAATATGCATATTCTGAAGAAAAATTCAAATAGAAAATGCAAAACCATTGCATATTATGATCAAAGCTGGTCAGTAAGAAACTGATATTTTACCTGAAAATAGTTGCTGTAAGTAAAGTTTAATCTGTATTAACATGATTATATATAAAATTGGTTAATTTCACATCAAGGGAGACACTCACACTGCTCCGTGCATATCTATCCGCAGCATATGAGAGTGCATGGTCTGCAGGTCCGTATCAGATGACTCTTTGATGTGATTAAACAATGCAGTTCACATCCGATATGATTTGATCCGAGAAATTATTTTTCAACGCGACACAAAACCTTAACCGTGCAGCGTTTCTCTCATCGTGTCCATCCTTCTGTCTTTTTTTTTTTTTTTTTTTTTTTTTTTTTTAAGAGTTAATCTCTTTCAACCCTGTGTCTCCTTTTTTTCATGGCAGTAATAATAATGGGAAAAAAAATAGATGTTCCTCTTGGCAATAAAAACACTATCAGATACAAAGGAAGGAGAAAAGGAGCAAAGGAGAAACAGAAGGGGGTGGGGGTCTGACAATCGCATTAGCCAGACTGCATGGTTGCTTTTTTGGAGGAAAATAAAGAGAATGGTGTGTCTCTATCTGTGTTTGTGTGTGTGATCCTGTGTGACGCCCTTTATGTTTGTGTGTGTTGTGTGTGTGGGAGAGTAGAGAAAGCACTCTGCTGATATTAGCTAGTTCTTCATTCACTTGCTAATGTGATTTCACTCCATACACCACACACACACATACACACACACACACACACACACACACACACACACACACACACACACACACACACACACACACACACACACACACACACACACATGCAAAAACACATACATACACAAGCACACACACACTCCCACAGGAAAAGACCTTGAATGTCAGACACCATCTGTTCCATCTCTCTTTCACGTTCTGGAAAAGAATTTTGGTTTTACCTCATAAATCTCAAAACGCATAAATCCAGAGATAAATTGTAACACAGGAAATAGAGTATGCAGGGTGTGTGTGTGTGTGTGTGTGTGTGTGTGTGTGTGTGTGTGTGTGTGTGTGTGTGTGTGCATATGTGTTCAAAGTTTGTTTCGGCAGGCGGAAAGTATAACAAATAAGATATTGGAGAGGAAGCCGAAGATAATGGTTTTAGGTTTATTTACATCACACAATATTTGCTGTTTTTTAATCTGGCTGTGTTTTCATCAAAATTCTCCTTACATTAACATTAATGCACACGATGTTTCAAAAGGATCTGTCATTTCTTTATTTGTATTGGTTTACACCCTTTGGAACAACACAACTTTGGTAAGGGCAGTGTTCGGTAAGAGTGAGGGAGCAGCAGGTCTCCCATGGAAACGAGCAAAACTCTGTCTTTTCATGCTGCTCATCAATGTGTTTGTGTTAGTTATTAGCTATCTTAACTGTAATTAATGAAAGGGAGCTCATACATTATTCTTCTTGCTGCATTACCACCACCCTCTGGACTAGAGTAGGGCTCACTCTGATTTGCATGTATGTGAGAAATGCAAGACAGATGCCAGTGGATTTGTGATCTGATTAACATACATATACTGTATGTGGTCTATATAAAAGTACATTAAATTGTATCTGGAATTGATCTGCATTTGAGACACTTGAAATTAAAAGTTAAAATATGTCTTAATGAATATAAATGTATTAGCAATATGTAATCCTGGTCAGATTATGTCCCACTTAAATATACATTCATGCTGCAACTACTATACAGTTATTACAGTCCAACAAGTGTTTCCTTTATAGCTTCTGTCGCCTATAGTTGCACTTATTTATATTTGGCTATGGTTATGAGTTGACTTTTTTCATGCCACTGTTATTTCTTTATGTAGCATTTCCTCTTGTGTTTCCTGTAAAAATGCTTCAAAGGGTAATTTATTTGAACTTTACACTGTGTGCCACTATTTTAAATTGTTCGGAAGTCACCTAGACGCTGTGTGGGGATGGTTATACAAGGAGGTATTTTCTTTGAAAATAAAGTTTTTTAAACTTTGATACAATTATCTTCGTATCATGTCGTTCCAATGTATTATAGAACTTTCCCTTATAAGAAGCAAAGAAAATAAATCGCTAGAACGCTAATGTCTCTTGCTAGCTAATGTTACAACATTGTTTTCAGGCTAATTTGTGCATGACAGTCCAACATTCGACATATCAATGTCACATCCCCCCCGTTGATGGCATGTGTTGCCCAAAATTTAACTTAAGTCCTCCAGCAAAGTTTCTGCACTCGTTACCGCTCCTCTGGCAGGGTAGGAGCACAGGTAGCTAGCCGACAATGCACCGCTATGCTATTCTGTCATGAAGTGGCTTGTCGCGTCTACGACTTCTAATAAAGTATCAGGGTCTCGAGGGGTTGTCCCATGTCATAGGGGAAGATTTTAACCACCACCCCTTGTAACTCTGCTCTGAGGGGCAAGTCCAAAAGCCAGGGGTAAGGGTCAAAATAAGAAATGAGATTGGCCCCAAGGGGTTTGGACAGGGAGAAAATGAATGCAATATGAAAAGGAGGAGGTGAGATGGTGAAAGAAATAAAAGTCCATACCAGAGGGTAAAAGCAAAGTTGGAGAGAGAAGATGAAAGACAGATATAGATAGAGGGCTGAAAGAGGGCAGGTTCTTAAAGAAACAGTTGGCTGTGGTTGTTTTACTCTTAAGAAATCGGATAAATTTAAGCGTGGAGACAAAAAAAAGATCAGGACATATTGAGAAGAAGAGTGCAAGAAAGGGTTCGAAGAATATAGAATTATAGGAAGTCAATGCATTGATTGTGAATGTTAAACATATTTCAAAAAGACTGACTGGATGTGCATTTATGTTAAAGATCGAAGGTTTCCTTGTTTGTGAAAGGTAGAGGTCACAGAAAGACATAATATTTCTTGCCACAATCGCATTAGCCAGTCAGAGATTCCTTTTAACAACTCACAAGTAAAAATACTGTAAAAACATTGAATTGGTCTCCTATGTCAAGTATTTTCTGACATTCCTTTAGTGTTGGTTCCTTTTTTTTTTACTAAAGATAAGGCAGGAAGCACACTCAGTGGGACAAACAGTTCAGAGGAGTGAGTAAGGATCAATCCGGAACTAACGGCTAACTAATGAATAGCTATTGAATCAGTTCCAGAAAAATAAACAAGGCGACACATGTAATACGGAAGGATCCAAAATATTTATGTCATCCCGTGTTTAAAAGTATCACAGACTATACTCTGACTGGAATGAAGGGGAGATAATATTTAAAGATAGATGCCGGAGGGAGAAGGTCTTTGTAGGGTGGGTACAGGGATGCAAGTGAATGTAGGTAGAAAATAAATCAGAATCAGAATCAGAATCAGAATTGTTTATTTGCCAAGTACTTTGCACATACAAGGAATTTGACTGGGTGAATATGAATGCCAGGGAAGGAGAAAGGCGGAGAGAGGAAGAAAAGAGATTTAGGTTGGTAAGTGCCAGAGTAACCTCTTTTCACACAGCCTGTTCAAAGTGGCTCTGTTTCGCCGTTATTCCACCGAGCTGGTCTGCAGGTACGGACATGGAATGGGGAAGCATTGTTTCTCTGCCACTAAGCAGTGGACGTAGCTACAGAGCCATATCGATGGTGGCCCGAGCACATGCACACACACACCAGACACCGACACTGTTGTCTCACGCCTCTTTTGCCTCCAGAATGTTGGCACGCTATCTTAATCACACACCGGGGCAGCATTGTGCCGGTGTTGTTTGATTCAGTGTAAAAAAGCAAAGCCTGCGTAATGGCGGTTCTTTCTTATTGCAGTATCGCAGAATTTCTGTGTAAAAGGGGCAAGAGAGAAGAGCAGAGAGGACGACAAAGAAAGGGGAGAGGAAGTATAAGGGAGGGAAGAAGAACACGAAGTTAGGTGACCTAATGCTGGAGGAAGGGCTGGGGTGAGTGGGTTGAGGTAAGAGGAAGAGGAGGAGGAGGAGGAGGAGGGATGAAAGCGGAAGGGAGGAAATGGAAGGAAGGAGCGAGGCAAAAGAAAATAGAGAATGGTAGCGGCGGGAAGATGGTTTGGCTCTTACGTAAAATAAGAAAAACCTGGCCTTCCGTTCCTCCTTCTCTCTTCTTCCTCATTTAATTTAAGGAATCTGAAACCTGAAAGCACACCTGGGTAGTCGTGTGTAAGTTTATTTGTGGAGGTCACACTCAAACGTGTAGTACAGACGGCCTTGCCTCCCTACTTGACGCTACCTTTTGTCTACCTATTTGTACACAAACCTAGTGTCGATGTTACTAGTTTTCTAACCAAGGCTCACATTTGTGTTGGTACACTTTGATCTTGTGGCTTGGTTTATTAAAACAAAGTAGTGGGCTTTTATCCATCTTTATGTTTTCTCATAATGGAGAGTTGATCATGTTCTGCCCCAGAGGCTCTATGCCAGACAGTGGTACTGGTAAGAGTAAACATCAGAGATACGAGTGTAATCAAACTGGCAAGAATCATTATTACGGTGACCAGATTTTAGAGTGACTTGACCAGTAATGAAGAGCTAAAATGATTCACAGCTGTACGGCCTTTTGTGTTTTTCTTGTAAATTGAATGTGTTTAATGTCAACGCATTCTTCTTTGTGTTTCTCCAGGCTAACAGGCTTCCAGGTCCCTACACCTGTCACCAGCACGGGAAATGTCTTCTCTTTGAGGTTGACCAGTGACTTTGCTGTCTCTGCACATGGCTTCAAACTCAACTACGAAGGTCAGTCAGTGTCTGTCTGCGTTTGTGTGTGTGTGAGGTGGTATGTGAGAATGTATAGGCTGTCCTTCAATGTTGACACATATAGTTCAGCAAAATCAATAATGTAAATAACATCAACAAGCTAAGAAACAAACCGTGTAAGAAACAAATAAGGGTGTTCAGACAGCAAAACTCCCTCGGTGAACCCCTTGCTATTGAATGCAGAAGTAATTGAGCAGGTGCACTGTGTGTTGTTTACCCGGAGCAACCACTGTTGATTTGTGCTAGACACATTATACTAAATACCACACACAGAACCTTTAAACATAAGGTTATATATTTTTCTTTTGGTAAGACTAAACTTTAAATCCCCCTCTTTAGAATTTGTGAGCTGTATTAATATTTGATGAAATAGGTATTAACACACTATAATATAAGTAATGCAAGTTGATATTTTTAAGTCTTTATGAATGTTCAGTATTTGTCAGCAATTACAATTTCTCCAATGAAGACGATGATTTACTGTCTTTTAATGTAACTGTTTTTACAATAGTGTCATTCATTATCTGTTCATTCACCAGCATCCGTTTATGGGGAATGAATAAGGGGACTTGAAGTAAGGTGTTTTTTTTTATGTTCCAGATAGCGTAAATTATTTATTTTCAATTCTTTAGTAAGGCCATTCAGATTTTGAAAGTGTTCAAGGAAAACTGCCATGTTCTGAACTCAATTTGCTCCCTGACTCCTTTACCCTCAGCACAGTAAAGGACTTCCTAATGGGTGACAAGTTCATTCCTTTTTCAACACGGCAGGCTGTCAAATCCAAAGAGGGAAAGGAAAGGCATAGACGGAGCATGACACAGAATGAGAGCATACTCCAGCCTTGACATTATAGGCCTGCAGGAACAGAAACCGGCTTTTGTGATCATATTTATGTCACAGAACAACGATCTAGATTTAAGCGAATCAGTCCATTTTGACCCTCCACAGCTGAGGGATTGGGCACTAAAACATCTCACCCATCGCACATATTGATTAACTTGCTAAAACAGACAGACTTTCTCTCTCTGACACATGGGACTTAGTAAATATTTCATAAAAAAAATCCATATTTGATATGTTTTTGTTAGAACAGAGATTAAATATTTTACCAAAGAAATAATGTGGGGGTTGCTTCCTGAGGGAATATGGCCCATTCCAGGGGTAGCTAACGTGTCCCCTTTTGCCCTCTCCCTTCAGGGCCTGAGTAAACATCACGGTACCATTTTCACAGATGAAAGAAGAGATATGAATAGTTGAAGTGATGGTTAAAATTAGAACTAACTATGTATCAGCACCATGTCCTGTGTGCATTAACGATTTCAGATTAGATTTAGATTAGAAAAACTTTGATGTCCTCAATGAGGCAGTTAGTTCCGGAGCATAAAACAGAGGAGCATAAAATTGTCTACCGGAGGCACACGCATGATACTGAGCAGATCAACAAAACAACAATTATGTAGCACCTTGCTATTCTCTGTGATGCGTTGAGATGTCATTTAAAAGGACACAGTGCAAGACATTTACTTACTATAGTCGATAATACGCATTAAACATTAGGTCTTACAAAATGCAAGGTCATTACCCATAGCTTTAATTAACATTAGAATCGTATACTTATAGTTACACATCTGAATGGTCTGCTGCAATGTATATATTAAAGTGAGCGAGGTAAACAGATAGTGTCTGAGATGAAGTTATGGGCAGTTAAAGTAGTCAAACCTATTCGGGCTTTCGTGCCAACGTGAAAAAGGGCCGTTGAAAAGAACCATAGATTGTGTAATATTTAATTTGTAATGAATGTGTGTTTGCACAATTCTCTTCACTAACTTTGAGATGACAGCTTGTTCACGTTTATATGCACACACACACACACACACATACACACACACACACACACACACACACACACACACACACACACACACGTAGTGGTGGTCACAGCTGGTTGCTGTTGAAAATGACTGCTTAACGGTCTCTCTGTGTGTCCCTCTGCATCCTTCTAAGGGCCTTTGTGCTCGTCTGAATGTAGGTTAGATGGTTGGTGGGTGTTCAGTTTGTTGATACGTGTGTCTGGTGTGCCGCATAATGACAATATCACTGATTGCAAAGTGCCTTGGTGAAAGTCTGCACACATGCTGCATCCGAGTTTGTGTGTGCATATCTGTGTGCGTTTGTGCTACTTGTACGTCCAAGCAGTTGTCCCAGATTTATTCACTGGCACTAGTTTCCACTTCCTACTTGGCCCATGTTGATTCTGTGTGCATCTCTATGGGCACGTGTTATATGTGTGTGTGTGTGTGTGTGTGTGTGTGTGTGTGTGTGTGTGCGTGCGACACAGAAGGAATTTGCTCCAGGGATTTATCTGAAGAGTTCCTTGTTTCCGATACATTCAGCGGTTTGACTTCCTCTGTGTGTGTGAGAAAGGGAGAGTATACTCACGCTTGGCATTTGCAAAAACGCAACATTATGCTGATGATCTGTCTGTCTTTCTATATTCGGCATCTCATACTGTCCAAAACACGGAGCTTGGCTGTGAATCCATACAGAGAGGAGGAGATTTTCTCAGAAGGAATGATCCACCCTGGTTTGGACAATTTTTGGCAAGTCATCTTTACTCCATGTAATCCTTCTGCCTAATCTGTTCATGGAGCCAATTTAGATTTTAGATTTCTGCAGGTATTGCCTTAGCATTGTCAAAAATACATTTTAGACAATAACTGGAATAAATCATCACAATTATTGAAGAAAGTACAAAGTAACATTTTGAACCACAATAGGAACTTCTAAACACACACACACACACACACACACACACACACACACACACACACACACACACACATAAAATATTTACACTTTACCGATCTAAGAGTAAGACTACGCCCCCCATATGCAAAGCTGCAAAGTCATCTTTGCTCTTGTAATTTCATTGTGCATACATTATAATCTACCCATGCAAGTATTTATTAATCTGATTCAATTTCTAGTGATTTTAATACAAAGATTTATCCTGTTCAAGATAATGTAAGTTGGAGCATGAGAACAATAAGCAGATTAGTGCAGCATCATGCAGCAAGTGATGCAGGTGTTTTTACCAGACTGCTGTGTAGAGGGAACCAAGGCGACACTCTGGGTTTACCAAAACATCGCTGATCCAACCCTCACCTTCGGTCGTGGGCTCCCAGTCGTGAGTGGAAGAGCGAGATCACAACCAAACTGTGTTCGCTTTACAGCGTGACTCAACTTTTAAGGACGATGGGGAGAAGCTAAGTAATATTGAAGGAGGTCCAAGGTCTTCAAATTGAATTATATTATATAATAATCCCAGCACCTCAAACCAGGAGGTAACTCTGGGGAACGCCCGGAAGATGCTGGAGGGCTCACCTGGCCTGTGAACGCCTCGGGCCTCACAAGCCCAAGAGGAGCTGGAGGATGTGGATGGGGAGGACTGCTCTGCTCAACCTGCTGCTCCTGCACTTTGGAGCTGGATGGGCTTTAGAGAAAGCATGAACGGACAGATGGATGAATGGATTACCGCATTGTGTTATTACATTGTAAAACAGAGATGTATGAAAAAGGTTAATTCATTGATCGCTCAACAGGAGGGGATTTTACAATTGGCAGGGCAAAGGTACAGTACAGCTACAGCTCTATCTGTTTCAGACTGTCTGCTTGGTCGGATATACACTTTGATGTAATCCTTGAACATTTTATCCTCTTCCTCTGAAGACTGACTGGTCATAACTAATTCATACACCAGCACATACCATACCGTGTGTATACATGCACGTGTGTGTTTGAAACAGAGAGAGAAAGAGAACAATATATTATTTAGCATGATGTCGGAGGCAGTTTGATATTGTGCTGATGAGACAGAATCATAGATTATCACACCACTTAGACACACACTCACACACACGCACACACACACACACACACACACGCGCACACACACACACACACACACACACACACACACACACACACACACACACACACTCTCAGCATGGTCCTTGTTGAAGAATTATTCCTTTTGTTTCCTATTACTCCTCCTGTGCTGTATTTATCTGCACCACCTTGTTCATATTCATACATCTACTCTTATTCATATTTTTTAATACGATTTTACCTTTACTGACTAACAAATAAATTAACAAAATAGTAGCAAAAACCTTTAAAAGAAAAAAATATAACATTGGAGATAATAGGTTTTATATCACCTTTCTCTATAGACAATATTAAACTATATATTTTGGATAATTTAATATGAGAAGAAGAACTGTATGACCCAAGTTCATAACAAGGTATTGCATTAAGCACTGGATGTGATTTTTCTCTTCCCTTTAGTAGTTAGTAGTTGTTCTAGTTGTCCAGAGGCACGAGCAAACAGAAAGCACATAATGTACAGACCCGGAGATGCATACCATACAGAAGCCGACACGCAGCTCCCAGAAGTAATCATCCTTCTCAGAACATAGACTGCAGAACATGTTATTCAGCCTCGGACATGCTGCCATGTGACCAGCAAGTCAGCAGAGATTTCACTTCGCTCCCCTCATCCCCAACCTCTCCTCACTTCTGCTGTTTTTCATCTTCTCCTCTGCACTCATGTTATCTCCACTGCTTGTTTTTCTCTTTTCTGTGACTAACAGGGATACACTTTTTTACCTTCATTTACACGAACCACAGAGAGTTTGCATAGTTCCTCAAGAGAAGGCATAAACAAAGACTAACAAAATATAGAACAGAAAACACATTCAATGGAAAATGGTTTAAGGTGCACAACACACTCATGTGTATTTCTTCATTGTGAACTAAAGCAGGAACAGCAGGTTCCCACATAGTCTATCAAACACAAATCAAAGTTGGACACATTGCATTTTGTCTTATGAAAGTACATTTATTTTAAAGTGGCAATCCTTAAGATATCAGTCCTTGTTGATTTAGATTTTCTATTTTAGTGAAAACAATGGAATTGTGCTCAGAGTTTAGCAGTCCAGAGTCTTTTTGTTGATACATAGTGAACTGTGAAGTAACTGGAGGTATAAATTCTGACTGAAGCAGGGATGGAGAAAGTGGAATTGGTCCAAATGAAATAAGATAAATGGAGGAATGACCTTCTTTCGATCGGTCCACTCCTTAACCTTCATCTTTTTGGGGGGTTTGAAATTGTATTTTTGCAAACAAACAGTTGGCTGCTGGCAGCAGGTTAAACACTTTGGGAGCTCTCACTGGCCAGATGTCACTTACATCAATAGACCCTTCTCCATCTGGGCGTTTATCCATCAGTTCCACACAATATCATGGAGAGTGTTACTTACTCACAGATGTTTACAGCCAATCCAGTGACCTTCTGGGCACACACTTATTTCCTCAATTTGCTCAGCTTCCAGCTTGACATAAAATATTTAGATTTTCTAGGAGGGAGCTAATATAAATCTTCCCTTTACTTATACATTGCTGTGTTTCATCTTTTGATTTACTTATCTTTGATTTACATATGTTTTGTCATGACGCATGAGCAGCAATGAAGGGATTAGCACACTTCTAAACTGTTTGTCTTGACAAGTACCCTAAAAAATAGGGAGGAAGAGTGAGGTAAGTAAATCAAAAGAAGTGAGCCAGGATTAAAGCCATTTGACTGTCAGGTCGTTGCTCCCTCCGGGTCCATAAAACATGTGGGCAATAACCACCCCGGTCACCTGTTGATGCTTTTGCATCAAACCTGGCTTAATTTTGTCGGAGAAGTGTGCTGTTTTTGTTAGAACGGGGTTCTCTTTCCACATAGAATTCAGTAAACAAACATCTTTTGTTATGAAAGCTATCCGAAATATTTCATCTCCTGCATCAATTATGTTTCAGGCTCGGGCACTATTTACCAGTCACGGCAGTAAACACAAGCCAACAACATTCAATCCTCACAGTGATGAGTCTGATCAGCCTGCAGCATGCATGGCCACTGAAACCGGCTCCTCTGAGGAAATACTTCATGAAATGTTCAATTTGCATGATTGTGCAGCTGATGGGCAATGTTCCAGTGTAAACTGAACAGTAGGGGCTGAATCCCAGTTAGAAAAGTGTTTGCATCCATGTAGAGAGGCGGCTCTTAAAAGAGCATTCCACCCTTTGTTTCTCTGTGTCTCTGATCCTTTCTCAGCGCTTGATTGATTGATTTTGACTCTAGTCTCTTTGACTCAAACATGATCTGAGTGCAAAAGTTAAGTTTGTGTGTGTGTGTGTGTGTATGTGTGTGTGTGTGTGTGTGTGTGTGTGTGTGTGTGTGTGTCCTTATATCTGAGTGCATACTTCAGTGATGTATATTTCCCCGACAGTGTTTGTGTGTGTTTGTGCGTCCACGCGTGCATGCGTATGCGATTGAGGCTCTGTCTGTGGCTTCTCTGATCTTTATCAAAGAGACCTGAGGGGACTGATAATATCCACTCCTCTATC
Source organism: Ophiodon elongatus (assembly GCA_016806645.1). Taxonomy (NCBI): domain Eukaryota; kingdom Metazoa; phylum Chordata; class Actinopteri; order Perciformes; family Hexagrammidae; genus Ophiodon; species Ophiodon elongatus. The sequence goes on along the minus strand of JACSYO010000476.1, from coordinate 1,154,694 downwards.
ATCCATCCATCTGTCTGTCTGTCTGTCTGTCTTCTTTCTCACTTCCATTGATCATTCAGTCTTTCTCTCCTTCCCTCAATTCAACAATTGAATCCAGGTCAGTTAATGGCGTCCTGGGAAAGAGAAGGTGACCCCAGTAGTGGAGGTTGGTTGAATGAGCTGCACCTTAATAGGATTTGGAAGGTGATAATATAGTATGTAGTCATATTTTACAAAACATACATACATTATTAATATTCAGATTTCCAGATAAAACTACAAACATTTTAGGATGTGTTGTACATTTTGTCATTGGAAGTATTAAAAACATAGCAGGAGGGGAAGCTTTGAGTGTAATGTTCTCAGTTTGTAATGGGAGTATAATCCTTATCTTTTGTCCAGTTGTTTAATATGACACTTCCTTTTGTGTGGATATTAATGGACTTTACATTTTTATAAAGCACATCATTTTGACACCGCCAGTAAGCTTGTAAAGCTTAACTTTAACTTTCTCTGGAAGAGTGAAAATACCGGCTCTGCAGTGACAGTGTCATTGTTGGAGAACAGAAGCTCAGGCTGTGCCTGTTGATGCAGTCTAAACTACTGCTCCAACACTGTATTCTGTCATTTGTTGCCATGGTGTCCCAAAGATGTTTGAAGAAATCACTGGAAACAGTCAGAGTTCGATGCAATAGAGCAAAGAATACAACCCGAGCAGGCTCCGGAAACTAACTGAATATTCTGTTATAAACATTGTCTTATATACAGTAGCTCCCCCAACTGGGGCCAATGCACCTCCTTTATTTTTAAACCCCTCCTTGGTTGCCCTGGAACTGATGGTGTAATTTTTTATGGTCCTGCCCAAGTCTCATTTTCCTAATGGAGTCTCAAAAACTCCCAAGATTTCCCCCTCAGGCATGTTCTTTCCTTGGAGAGCCCCATGTTCTCATTTTGCCTAACCATTTGACACCAGTATTTCCAGGGTTTTACAAAGTTCATTTTTTAACAGCTTTAATTCTTTTCAAGTTATAAATTGAGTAAAACAGGTTATATGTTAAATCACTTAACTCATACTATTATCACTTGTTCTAATATATTAAACTCATAGATTTGTGCTTTAAACATTGAATATATTTGATGGTGCTGACTTACTTTGACAAATCCACTCCAACATCATCATCATCATCAGCTGTTTTTGTTCCATGTTTGCATTGGATTGTCTGATTTTTGTTTTTAACTTGCCTTCCTTTGCTAAGTTTTTTTAATATGTGATGGATAATGAAACCACAAAAACATATTGAAAGTAAAAGGAATTACAGATGTTGTGCTTTAACATTAAAAAATATACACTGATTGATTGGGAGAGGAGATTCCAGTAACATTATGGCAGCATGTACTGAATGCATGGATACACAGTTTTGATAGAACTATCTGCTTTTCTTTCCTCCTCTTATCTGTATTTTTTTATTTCTCCTCCTTTTCCCCCACCGTTTGTACACACTCATTATATTTAGCACTCACAATATACCAAGTACAAAATAAAACATGTGCCAGTGTTGTACTCAATATTAATCTTGTTATTAAGAGCGATCTCAAGACCACTTTTTGAAGTTCTGGTCTTGGAATCCATCACATTTTTACTCTGGATCTGTAGCTCTGTTCATATATATGAGAAATGAGAATGGAATAAGTCACCTTTGTCCCTGGAGAACAGTGGTTTTACAGTCTTGTAGAGTGGTGTGTGTGTGTGTGTGTGTGTGTGTGTGTGTGTGTGTGTGTGTGTGTGTGTGTGTGTGTGTGTGTGTGTGTGTGTGTGTATGTGCTTGTGTCATATGTACGTATTCCCGTGTTTATTCGGTATAGCAGGCAAGTGTGAAGTGTGTGATATTTGAGAGGGGAGGAAACTAGTGAGATGGTAGCATACTGTATATAAGGAGTAATGAGCAGTGAGGGCAAGATGAGGAAAAGCAATTAGAGGAAGGCAGGGAAGAAAGAGAACTGTAAGAGAATATAGAAGATAAGAAAAATACGAGAAAAGCAAACCTGCACTGAGACAGCAGAAGCGAGAAAGGAATAGGAGAGGATAGAAGAAGAGAGGAGGAACTCCCAGTAATAATGTAATGTGCTCTATGCTTTCTAGTTGAATTGGAGAAATCAATGCTGTTTTAAAGCTGCGTGTGAGTGTTCATTATTTACAGTGTGAATGCAGCTCCTCACAGTTCGAACAGCAGCAAGGTCAGGTTTAACGTGGGGGCATCAATCAAAACAATCACACACACAGCAGGTGTGGAGAGCAGAGTGTATAAAGCGAAATTTCGAAGGAACATATGGGTTTTGAATTCATTTCTCCGTCTGCCAATCTTCCACTTTTTAGTTTTCTTTATTGCCATGGAGGGGAAACGGATCATGTCCCAAAAGCATCAAAACGCAATGAAAAACCATGAGTTATACGAATGTCAGCAGCCACCAGTACATGATATACCTGTAAATCAGTGACTTTGGATGTTCACATCTGTGACCATACGGCATTTGCCACCCACTGTAAAATACAGTCATTTGCAAATGATCCAACAAACCACAAGCCTGTTGACAGAACTGTGACACAGTCATATATCTCATCATACGAGCTGTCCCATTGCACTCTGCATATTTTACTTTATCGTATTGCCTTCTTTTTTCTGTTACGGTTGGTCACAATCCCATGAAAATAGCAAGCACCATGAAAACCATCCTTATTTTTTCATGTATTTAGCATTATCTAATTGATTTTGTTAATGATAAATCACACAGACAAGGGCTCCAAGATCCTTCATTTTGTGATAGACAACATAGATGAGTGACACAAAAACAAAGTCCCAAGTATTTATTACAACAACCCTCTAATACATAAAGCAACAAACAATGAATGGGTTTTCAGTGTTATAGAGAAATAAGTGGGACTCCACAAGGTTACCCGGCATTGTCAACAGCAAGACACATTAGCTTGTTATTTGGATCATTGTATATAATTCTATAATTTTATGGTACAAAATAGCTGCCAAATCTCTTAGTGTCTGGCCTTCAATGACTATCCACACAATGTACACTGGATAAAGTAATTACAGTAAATGCCTGCCAAACCTCTTTGTGTCTGGCTAAGCAGGACACTATAGGTGCCTCACATCACAAAAGTTGTGCAGATGACAAAATAATTTGATACCTGGATGAAATTAACCAATTCGATGACAGATTTTTATTAAGAAGCTGCCAAATATTTTACTGCCTCGAAAGGAATGCGTGTCTAACATCAAAGGCCGTCCAAAAAGACATCATCAGTCTGAGCAAAGTGAGGTCTTTCAGTGCCTAGATTGGCAAGATAGGAATTTGACTCTAAAAGAAGTCCAACAAATGATATATTGTCCTCATTTCTGAATGCTATTTAATACTGTGATGGAGTTATAGAGATCCGTTACCAAACCCGGTCTGTGCCAGGACAGGATAGAATTTACATCAAATGATATATTGATTTGATATTCAGATCTGTCAGACAACCACTGGCCACCTGGCTAAAATATAGGCTCTGCTGGTACATAGTTAATATCACTGTGTGTGTGTGTGTGTGTGTGTGTGTGTGTGTGTGTGTGTGTGTGTGTGTGTGTGTGTGTGTTTTTGTGTGTATGTGTGTGTGAGTTGATAATAATACAGCCTCCTGGCCAATGTCAGTCCATTATTCAGCTTTATATCAGCCAACCAATCAAACGGCCTCCCTTCAGGGTCACCACCTCGGCCCATCCAATCAGCTTCTCCTGCCAAGCAGGAAGGAATGTCACCTGATTAGCATAACCAGAAAATGAGCAGGGTCATGCTGACATGGCGGTTTCTGATGCCGTGAGTCAGACAGCCCTCCGAGGAAGAATTTAGACCAAATGCATCCCTCAACACTGTCAGCCAATCAAAGAGGTTCTTCTCCAAATGTAACACCAACCCATTAAATGTGAAAAGGGACAGCAACTGAATGATCTCTTACCACCTTAAGCTGCTTCTCATCAGCAGATTTCATTATTTAAGGGCATTCCCTGGGGTTCTCCCTCAATATTTAATCATCTAATTAATTGTTAAAAATGACTATCAGCGCTGTATCCTGCCGCCCCTGTGGTCTGCTTTCTATCAGCAGATTTTGTTATTTCACTATCCCACTGTTTTTAATATCTTAAATACTGTCTCCTAAGAAGGAGAACAGCAGTAAGGCAGGGGAAAGTACAGTAACACAGCACCACCAGCTCTGTTCGAGATGCACGACTGATTCATTGGATTTAGTTTCTGTCTTTTGATACAGTCTGGAATTTGAGGTTTATAAAAGTTTTTATACGTTCACTTTAGATTATATCACAACACAGGAATTCAACATCAGACCCTTTCATTGTAGGATGTTGCTACTTTGACTTGATATTCTTGACATCTTGTCAATTTAATGAACATATCTGTATGATACTTTGTAACAAGTATCTAAAATACAGCGTATTTTAAACAGCATTTTTACTTTTTAACTTCAACATTGTTCATACGTTGTAACTTTGGGCATAGAGCATTTTTTGATTCAATATCAATTTAAAAGTAAGTTAAACAAAATATAAAAAAAATAACTGCAAAGCCAATATTAAAATCTTTGGGGAAAATATTATCGTAACACCAGATTTTGATCATATACAGTCAGCTGTGGAACAAAAGCAAGTGAATCTCATTAAAATAACTCCTCTACTTTGCAGCAGATAAGCATCAGAGTTTTGCCTTGTGATGTCTCTGTCTGTCACAACAGATAGTTGAGATTATTGAAGTTTTGTGCTCTGATGAAAAGAACAACATCGTTACAGATTCAATCCCCAGAGACTCTGCACCCACAAATACACACAAATACGAAAAAAAAAAAGAAAAAAAAAACACAATGCCATGATGTGCGCTGAGGGAAATATATTAGTCTTGTACAGAGGGAACACTTGTTGAGTTATGGTTGTACGATGAGTGGAGTACAACATTTTCAACAAAGACTGGTGACAGAGGAATAGATGACAAAGGAAGAAGAGATTAAAAGGGACATGATGGAAAGGAGTTGAAAGGACTGAGACAGGACAGAGGCCGGCTGCTTATATCTTGAAGTGAACTTCAGCGCAAGGGCCCATGTCAGGTATCGTTTCAGCCGTTGTGTGAGGTTGAACTTGTTAATTTTCTGTGTGGATTTTCTTAAGCACCCATAATTTAGAGTAACATTAATAAGAAAGAAAGACAGTTGTGTGTGGTTCGGTGCCTATTGATCTATCTATTTCAGTTAGTTTTATATCCTTTATTTTGTCAATGAGAAAGTGAGGTAATGCGATATTTCTTACACCACAATTTGCATTCTGTCTGGTTTTCAGACACTATATAATCATTGCCTTTATATGTAGGATGATTACTCAGCTCTGTTTGTTTCGGTTGGTTGCTTTCACAGTTGAACAGGTGAATTTTGAGTGTGTAAGTGTGTGTTTTTTTTAATGTGTGTCGGCATCTGTCAGTCAGCGTTCCAGGGGCGGGGGGATGAGGGGGTCGCATGATGTTAACTTTAATAGGTCACGCCACAGTAACCACAGCTATTAGATATCACACACATTCTGGTTCTGCGCGCGCAAAGCAAACTAGCTAGCTCTCCTCGCTGGTGCAACCAAGCAACACACACACACACACACACACACACACACACACACACTCACACTCACACTCACACTCACACACACACAGAGATGATATCAAACGCGCGCACAGTATACCCCAGAGTATGGCTGAAGTTGTCAGTCACTGTCGACACTCACGTACACACACACACACACACACACACACACACACACACACACCTACACTTACACACACACACACACCTACACTTACACACACGCACACACAAATTGACAATGACTGTCTCTAAAGGCAATGTTCTGTACATGGGTTACCAGTTAATGTTTCATACACCACTTAACAGCATTAACCTTGCATAGCCCTCCATTGCTTTCTGCTCACTTGGTGTCAGTTTGATTAAGGACAAGCGAAAGGTCTGTCTGAAGGTATTAGAGATATAGGAACAGTAAGATCCCTGCAAGTGACCCCTACAGACAGCAATGTTCATTACATTCATAATACTATCTGTCAGGTGGAATGATCAACAGCATTAACAGTAGTAGAGCAACAAACCATCAAGTATTGAGGACAGAGCTGGAGGAGAGGCCTTGGGGTCATAAGATAAAAAAATAAGAGAATGTGAAGGGCGAACGTCCTGAACAACTTTCTTGATGAAACATCTTGAGTGCAAAGTTGGAAGAAAGATGATTTCCATCTTTAAATGTGTTTGTGTGTTTGTTTTCTCGAACACCTTTGTGCCCATTTCAAACAGACAATATAAATAGAGAATTGTGGTGGTTTGACTTTATTTGAAGAGCCCAGTTTCACACAAAAGCAATTTATATTGGTCCAAGAGTGGCACTGGAGGTTAGATGGGGAATGATGGTCAGTGTTTGGTTGGGTTTAAAATGGCAAATTAACCTTACCATCTGCCAGCTTTGGAGCATCATGTCTTTATCCCATCAAGTAAACCACCAGTTCTGTAAAATTCCTTCTGTGCTACCTTCTCCTCTTCTCTTCTATTCTATTGTCTAGCAATAGCCTAACTATGGTCAGGGTTATTGTTTTGTCCATAGTTATCTATCTGACTGAATATCACATTGACAATGGCTTATAGTTAGACGTCTTAGAGAAAGGAGAGAGGATGGATTAAAAGACAAAAGTTGATTTTTGAAGAGAAAGATGCTGGCAGGGGAGAAGAAGAGTGCTCTGGTATTGATCAGCACAGAAGGGTCTTCTGAGAGGACACACTCATTTACTCAGTTCTGTTCAATGACAACTATGGCATCGGATTCTTTTTTGAAAACATTTCTCTCCCTCTCTCTCTTTTGCTTTTGTTTTTAAATGGATATTGATTTAGTTTTAGGATCATACAGTAAGTTGTGCCAGTTGTGTCTTTTATTTCTGAACTCTCGGTCTGTCTCTCGGGCAACCTTTGAGGTGAACCTCTCCTTCGGATGACAGTGGTGTGAGTGTCAGTACAAATCTGTGTGTGTCAGTGTGTGCATGTGTCACACTGCAGTGGAGCTTTAGCAGAGTGACAGTGATGTCAGACACATAACGATTTCCTATTGGCTGTCACCCCCTGAGGCCTAACGACCTGTTATTGATCTGACCAATTAGCATTCACACATTTAATTAATACTGAAGCCTGATGCGCACACACACACAAACACAGAAGAGCATACCCACACACACACACACGCACAGAGTTTTAATTAATACTGAGCAAAGGGGTAGCTGTGAGAAGAGATAAGAGAGGAGGCGGGAGGGAGATATGGATGCGTGAGACAGAGAAGAGAAGGGTCAGTTAGAGAGAGAGGAAAGCAAATCAGGACCCCGTCTTCAATCAGTGTAACCCTCTTGATATAAGGAGTTATGGTACGACAGAGCTCAATGGTATCCTGACCTTTGAGATCATAAACAAGCTTCCCTTGTGCGTTGAGAAAATTGTTATTACGTTAAGGTCTAACCTTAAGTGTGATGCTGGGGACATGATGAATATCACTCTGCCTGTCTCGCATACTTGTTGAACTGTTTAACATACTGGTAAACAAAAACAGCACTCTACGCAAAGATAAGGCTACCAGCTGCATTTCCCAGCATTGTATTTGCCAAAATGAAGTCCCAATATATTTATTTAATATGACCATCTACAGTAAGTCAGTGAAATAAAAAGCTCTCTGCTTTTGCAATGCCTGCAAAAACTGGGCCTTGTACCTTTTTGTTTGATCAAGTCCGGTGGAGCTGATTTAAAAAAGATGGAGTCCACCCATTTTAGGTCAGATCAAATGATAGTGTACTGCTGTAGATTCTACAGAAAAGGCCTTTGCAAACAATCTAACCCAGATTCGTATTCAATCCTGATACCTGTAGACACAGGACAATTAGTGAGGAGTTTGTGTGGTATTTCTGTGTGTCTTTGTATGTCTGTGTGTCTGTCTAATGAAGTTCTGTTGGCAGGATGTCTTTAGGGGAAAATCTAATGGTTTATTGAACCGGGCCTCAGGGAAACATTGATCACCGCATCGAGGAGCTATCCACATTGACACACACACACACACACACACACACACACACACACACGCGCATACTTGTCTTGTATATTCACGTGCAATAACATGCACACCATGGCACACCCAGTCACTAGAGCGTGCACGCTGGTGAAGTGGAGGTAAAGGGCTTATAATTGACATCCCCATGTTTATTTGTGAGCAGTCAGACTGCTGTCATTATCTGCTCATTCAATTAAATACAGGGAAATTGCAAGGCTGGAAAAAACTTAATTTCATCTTTTCAACTAACGTTCTTGGATGGATATCCACAAACCTGAGATAATTGTGTTAGACAGGGTTATTGTATTTCTCCACATGATTAAGTTTCACCCAGTCTCATTAAGTTGTATCCCCACCCAGCTGATTTCTAGCATAGGAATGTTTATATTTAACTCCAACACATTTAAAAGGAGGACCATACTATCCACGCACGCATTTGTGTGAGAGTATGTCCTCATTAGTTATTTTGATTAAATCATTTTGCATTCACAGTGGCCCATTAAATGCTGTTTATCTAACATTGAGCTGACCAGTATCATGAAATGTAGATAGAGAACGAGGGATGGATTTTAGGGTAACCAACAGTGGTTTAGGGACACATGATGTAGCAAACATTATCCAAATACATTTACTTTCATACTGTACTTTCAACACCAGTATAATCTGGGTATTTCCTTGCCCCAATCAGTGATCAGTAAATGATCCTATCAGGCAGCATATACTGTCCTGATTATATGTTTTTTAGATTCAAGAAAGCTGCACCAGTATTAGACCGGTATGGACACCATGGCTTCTTGGAGCTGCTTCGTGGCCGTATTGAACACAGATAATTATTGTTCACAAAGAACATCAAGGCACCACAAAGCCAATTCTCAGCGCTGCTTTTACCTTCAGGAGGGGTAGTGTGTGTGCATGTTTGATTGTCTGTGTTGTGCTTTGTAATAAATCCAGAGAGACATTAATGGTCTGTTGCTCTGAGTCCATAATGTTTGATCTCCTCTAGAAGCTAAGATCATTAGCAACACAGTTGTGAGTGTATTCACTGATCTTCACAGCTGCCAGATGATCTTATGCTTTGAACAGCCGTTACATTATCGGGGAGCTCTCTCTTTTTCCCGCACTAGCTCACCCTCAGAATCACCTTCTGCTGCCGCTTAGTCCTTTTTCCCTTCATTAATGTTTTCATAATTAATCATAATGACTTATAATTACACCATCACCAACCAGCTACCAATCAAAAGTGGTTTCTGGGGGAGGTGCATGTGTAAAGCGCGTGTGTGTGTGTGTGTGTGTGTGTGTGTGTGTGTGTGTGTGTGTGCGTGTAGTTTATTGGGAAATTCAATCCTGTCCAAAACAAACCCGACCCCAAAAAAAATGTTGATGTTGATGAGGTCATCTTTGAATGTAACTGCATATGTTTTCCATTTATATTTCCTACAATATCAGTTATTGATTACATATATTATGGATGAGTGGTGGAGGTAAAGGTTTTAGCAACTAAAATGGTTTGCTATAGTTAGCAAAGATAGCTGTCA
>JACSYO010000476.1:1042500-1140000 GCA_016806645.1 Ophiodon elongatus | reverse complement strand
AAAAAAGTAGCAAGATGCATTTACAGGAAACTGAAAGACTGTGTTTGTGTGTTACCACTGACGAAACGCAAAATGTCCACATAATTGTTTGTGTAAAGGAATCAAATAGCCAACCAAGAATCACTCATTTGTTTCATTTGCTGACATCATATCTTCTCTACCCACTGTCTGCTTGGTGAATGACAATTGCACATTTTTGCCGTTAGCATGGGAACGATTTCTCTGCAACTGTACTCTAGCTTTCCATTTCAAGATTATTGCGCGTGTGTTTGAAGATTGAGATGTGAAGGATTTCCGATTTTCTGGTGATGATTTTTTTTTTTCATGAAACAATCTCCACCTCTCATTTGGTAGCATATAATTGTCCTCACTGCAACTATGATTTCCTCCTTTCTCTTCTTGTCCCATCCCCTTTTCACTCTCCATTCCTCCCTCCCGCTGTCTGAGTAGTTTCATAGTTCTATCTATCATGTTGGGCATCCTCTCTCCCTCCCTGTCTCTATAGATGGGCGATAAATCGATTTGATCTATTTGATGTATTATTTTGAATTCATGGTTTAGGACGGTGTTTATAAATAAAATTAATTATCACTTAACTTGGATAATTAGGGTATGGAACCTCCACCGTTTCCCTGAGCTCTTGTAGTTCATAGAAAACATACCGGTTCTCTTCAGACCGCTTCAGACAAAGGTCAAATATCAACATGGCAGCATGCTCTACTAAAAGTGAAGAGTCCGTACTCAAAAAAGGCACCGTCTCCTCCAACCTCGAGCAAAACTCTGTCCACTGTGAAGTTTGTCGACCAGCACAACTAATTTATTCCAGCATCTAAAACAGAGGCACGCAACCCAGGGGGATAAGTGGGTGGCACTGCGCATGGCGGAAGCCCTAAAACACCTGACGGTAACATTAGCTGAATCATCTCCTCGTAGCATTATATATGAGAAGAATGCAAGCTCAAATGAAAAAGCTTGAGCTGGACGACCAGCCTGCTGGTTTCCCGGTTGGTTCTGTCTCCCTCTGCTCCTGCCTCCCCCTCACCCAATCTGTCTGTCTCCTTCTCCCTCCTCCCTAACCCCCTATCTGTCTGAACAGTTTCATAGTTGTATCAATCAAGTTCAAACAATAAGACCGTAGTTGGTCCCTGTTCTCCCATCTACTTCCTGGTTTATGGCTTGTAATATCCCTTCTATGCCTCTCTCTCTCTCTCTCTCCATCTCTCTCCTGAGTGTGTGTGTAGGTGTGTTTGTATTTGCGGATGTTTATATGCACACTTGTGCATATGTCTTAGGCACAGAACTGTAAATGTATCTAGAGGGAATAATGTGATTAACCATAAAACACTATGATATTGTCTCCCTCCCTTTCTCTGGGGTGTAGCTTAGTTTGATTCAACTGAGAGTGCCGTCAAAATATCGTTTTACAGCCATGAACATGCTTGTCAATATGTATTATAAAGGACTATCGGCTTAAGCACCTTCCCATGTGTGTGGGTAATATTTTAGAACAGGCTGTGACATTGTGTCAGTATTTATTCTGCATATCACAATGCAAGTTTATGTGAAACAGTGTTTTATAGATGCAGCGTGTGGACTTGGGGGCTGTAAGTGCCTCGGAGTAGTCTCCCGATCGGACGCATCACTGAGCAATAGCTGGGTATATTATACGGTTGGGTCCCGGTCGAGTTAGGGCGAAATGCATAGTTAAACAGTTTAGTGCAATTAATTCAGGAAAGAAATTGAAAAAGCCTTAATCCTTCTCCCTTTCTCATTTTTTTTTCTCTTCCTCTGCAGAACTCCACAGTACATCCTGTGGAAACCCTGGTGTCCCACCAAAAGCAGTGCTGAGTGGCGGCGGCCGCTTTGCAGTGGGAGACCATGTGCGGTACAACTGTGTCCCTGGTTACGTCTTAGACGGCCATGCAACCCTCACCTGCATTACCAATGCTGGAAACACCGCCGTGTGGGACTTCCCTGCTCCGATTTGTCGAGGTATTGACGACTACATATCTATATATCTATATATACATGTATATGTTTGTGTATGTGTATTTGTGTATGTGTATGCGCATGACTGTGTGTGAAGAGTTTTATTCTGAAGTCAAAATGAATTGAATGAAAACAAATGACAAAAACTGAAATTGGAATAGGCTACAGTTCTAGCAATTAGTTCACTTTTTAACTAATTGTAATGCTCTCTATATCGTGCTTTGGAAGAAAACCCTTCATATCATTTTTGTGTATGTGTGTCAGTGAGAGAGAGAGAACAACGGACAGGCTGTGCATTCATGTGTGTGTGAATGTGAAAGTGAGCCAGACGGGCAATCCAGGAATGCTTTTCTGCATTTTGTGTGTGTGTTGCTATGCCATACTTTACAAGCAAAAGATGTGTGTGGGAGAGAGGCAAATATGCATAATGTTCCATATGCTAAAGTCTATCTGGGGATTTCAGGGTAGGTGCTGATGGTCTGTGTACTCTTGTATCCTAAGACACACTACAGTATGTATGCTGAGGAAGAACTTCTTATGGAGCCCACTAAACCATGTTGTGTAGGTGGATGGAAATCTAGCAACTTGTATCTGTACGAGTACAGTCTTGCACTGCTCTCTTTAAGAATAAGTTTGAAGAAACCATATTAAAATGACAAAAACAGGAGCAGCATCTAAAATCCATCATACATAAATTACATCTTGTTGAATGATTCAGTTGTCATATACTTACCTTAAAAATTTCATATAAGTTTCATTATCCATTTAATTTAATATTTTCATCAAATAGCCACTGACAGCTTATTGTTTTACTTTACCTGACCATATGATTGGGTCCCAATGGCTCTCATTGTCCCTCATTTACAAAAAATGTATGCAAGCTCACTCAAAAACAGAGAGCAAGAATAAGTGTGTAACGAGTGACTTCAAAGCAAGCTGAACATGTAGTAAGCCACAGAGAGAATTCTGTAGTAGTAGTTTGGGGACAAAACTGGAACTGAAGGCGACGGCAGTTTGGACTTTCAGGTGATGACAAAGAGGATTTCAATAAAATTTCTCTTTTCTGGATGAGTAAGTAGGCAAGTAAGCGATGGCTAACCACAATCATTGCCATAATAAATTGACAGCCTAATTAGCTGGTTTTCGTGGCTTACCGTATATCTCTCTCTTTGTGGCTATCTTGAGTGGATGCCAGGAGATGGGCTTGTTTAGTCACATGATCCGGGTGGTGCTTTAAAAATAGGAGCATTCTAAAACAGCTGTTAGCAAGTAGGTGAGTGGCCAGATGGCAGCTGCATGAGCACCGTGGTATCTGAGGGATTGTGATGCCAGAGAATGGAACTGATTGGTGGTTTAAGGTGTCAGGGCTAACACTGGAAGTAAAGAATAATCAGTTGGACAAACTTAATACCTATGCTCCTGATCCCAATGCGCTCATAGGTCACCAAACCTTTAATTAAAGCCTTAGGACTTCTGAGATGAACAAAAGACATTATTTTACACCTTTTCTAATGTCTCTGCCCTGAGATGCTTGGTCGCTGTAGGACTATGTATTGAAATACATTGATTTGAGGATATTTCTCTGTTTATCAAAGTGGCATAATCAGTGACTGTACACACCCATGCTATTCCAATAACTCTCATATGACTGCCAAGTGATATCAATAACCTGAACGTGCAAAGACAATCATTTAGATATTGAACTCTGATGCTCCACCTGGATGCATTTCGGTTGTAGATTTCACAAGAAACACAGAGTCAGTTGTCCAGAATAGCAACATCCCTTAACACACAGGAGAAGCACCTTACATTTGTCAGAGCTAGGACCCTTCCCAGGAGAAAGATGGTGGATTCATACTGGCGGAACTTCAGTCCTGACTATCAGTTCTTGGTCTGTGTACTCCTCTGTGATGCAAACACAAGTGATAAGCAAGAGAGATACCAATAATCACTACAAAGAAACAAAGGCAAGTGAACACCCACTGGACAGCAGATAGGATTGAGGTGACAACTGCAAGAGCCCAACCTCATCTCCTATATTTTTTGCTTTAACCCTTCATAGTAGTAGATGTTTGTGAATGTTTTCTATAGAAAGCGCTGAGTTCCCTCCTAGTTAGTATGTAAATTGAAGACATGGTAGAGAAGACATTGCGTACTGGCTGTCTACTTTATTATATGCAGTAAGCAATGCACAGATGTGTCTGTTAGGTACTCACCCAGTTGCTACTCAAGCCGCGGCGTTGAGGGTGGGCCCAACGTGCCTAGGTCCGCCCACTTGTACGAGTGGCCTGTCCTTAATGACAGGGAGAACATGTATTTTCTTCCCTTATATTTTTATTATTAGAATTTGCTTTTAAATACACAGTGAAAACAACAAAAATAACCTTTCAGACAACATTTATGACGTGACTAGCATTTGTCAAGAGGCCATTGACATTGTGATTGGTTCGCCCAGCATTTTATGTTGGCTATAGTAAAACAACAGTTTCTGTGGCAATGGTTTTAAATGTTTAAACTGCCTAATTTGATAACTGAAAATAACCTAGAAAACAATTTCAGCAAGACAGGAGTTAGAGAAATAAGGTCTCCTGCCTGAGTTGATTGTCTCTAATTTGCTTTGAAAATACATCCCGTTACTGTAGAGACAAGCTTATGAATTGACAGCCCAGTGCTCCGCTCTCTCTCTTGTTAGAAGTAAATCTTTCTCACATAGCAGTCAATCTCTCTCTCTGCAATCATGCAATCAACTTAATCATCGAGCCAGATCATCCAAACAAGATGGTATTTAGTTAAATAGAATTAAAATGACAGTGTTCTAAATGAATGGATGTATTGTTCCACACAATCCACGGCAAAAAATAAACACGGCAGAAAAATGACAATACGATGTTTCATTATTGCACGCTTTGAGCAATATACCCACATGTGCCATTTGTTGTAAATACAAACTGTTATGGGTAAATAATAAGTGATCTGGTCATTGACTATGTTTTAGAATAATATAAAAAAATAGTTTACCTGATTGCTACATGCTGTGTTTTCATGACATAACTTAACTAATGCTTTAACTTAACTTCAGTGTGCACGAAGCATACAGCCGCGGTAGTCCTGCTTTAAAAAATAATTTCAAATATCTGTTTATATATATATATATATATATACATACATACATATATATAAAAATAATGTAGAATATTCTTTGACAGCCCTAGTTGCTATATGCTGTCTATGATGACCACAGATAAGTCACATGACACTTTGGTTGGGATCATTCTCAAATTTTAATGCAGGGAACTGATAACGTATATTTGATGACAATGTGTTGAAAAAGTGGTGAAGTCCATTGTATGGCCAACAGCTAGAGGATTGCATTCATACCATTCACCAATTATTATTATTATTTAGTCCCTAATCATTTTACATTGTGTTGAAAACAGATACTGCACAATGCTTGTTAACTTTTCCCATCAGCCCTGCCTTTTCATGGACACCATTGCCAACCAAAACCAGTCTGATACATGCAACAATGTGCTGAATCGTTGCATGACATACCTCACTGTGCAATGAACTGTAATTTGGGTCTAGGGAAGAAACGAGGGGAGGAGAGAAGAGGGAGGGAAGAGGGGGGGAAATGGCAACTTGTCACTGCTGGATTAGCAATGTCTCTGTCACTCTGTCAGTGAGGCTAAGAGGAGCTAAGCTACTAATGCGTTCACATCAACTCAGCAACCCACATGTACACAACTATTCACATTCCCCCACAAACAGGCACCATGCACTCAAAGAACACATGCATGTTCCTGTGTGTGTGCGTGCGTGCATGTGTGTGTGTGTGTGTGTGTGTGTGTGGTGACACCTAGAGGCATTCATACCAGCCGTAATAGCTTCCTATCAATTATTCAGACATGCAATCAAATGAATTGAAATGCAGTGCTTTTATCACTATCATGGGGAATGCTCTCTCTCTCTCTCTCTCTCTCTCTCTCTCTCTCTTTCTCTCTCTCTCTCTCTCTCTCCCCATGCATGTTAAATCTATCTCTTTATTCTTGCAATTACATAAATGTAAACCTAGGCACGTATTGACATACATACATAAGTACTCTTATGTACACTCAGCTTAAATTATGATGCATTCATCGTGAATAGACTCGATGATAATATAATTCTCACTCACTGAAAATGGTAAAATGCTGCTCCTTTCAACTCTGTATTCACATTCATCATTCACCTTTTTGACCAAAGCATGCTATCAATTGACCACATTTTGTTTTGACTTTGAGCAATAGAATATAGCTGCACACTGTGTTTAGTGGATATTCATGCCAAGAATATCCCGCTTCTTTGTAGAAACTAAATGTTGTCTCTGTTTGGGTTTCTCTCCCACATATACTCGTGGGAATTTAAAGTATCGGTATTATTCTCTGCCTTTTAGTTGGAGCCACTGAATGCAGGAACAGACTATAAACCGCAACTTACAATATAATGCAAACTAATGTATCAATAAAACTACAGTTTAATTTACAGTATTACCATAGAGATGAGCAAACATCTCTTTGACATGGTCTAAAGTAGTATTTGTTGCATTGTGTTGGATTACATAACGTTGAGCAGGTTTTGCTTTTACTGTTCACTTTATATGTTTAGTGTGTTGGAATTTATTATTTTCCATGTTGAAATATCTTTGCAACCACTGAGCATAACATTGCAAATTGCGCTGTTTTCTAACAGGCAAAGAAAAGACTGATATCACTAGGAACATACAGTGTAATGCCATCCAAGTAACCAACGATGACTTGTATGGTGTAATTTTGGAATGCAGTGGAACTCTCCAATGTAGTCTTAATAAAAATACCATATCTGTTTTAATAAACTCCGTAGATAACATCTGCTATATATTTGAGATTCCAAAATTGAAACGCGAAGTTACCTGACTACACTTTGTTGGAGTATCTAGAAGTGATACTTTGTATTAGTCAGCAATTAGCTCACATTCTAATCACAATTCAACTCGCTACTTGAGGCTGTGGCTGATTGCACACATGGCATATCATTAGTTGGTGAAATTCTTAAGTGTTTGTGAAAAATGTTTCATTGCAAAATGCATGGACATAAAAATGAGTGGTCTTAATATTTTTTTTTTTGTCATGTGACCATGATGTAAGTGCGAAAATGACATTCGAGGTGTCCATAACCAGGAATTAATGGACTCCACTGTGCGTCAAACAGTTCTGGCCACCCCACCGTCCATTAATCTTGAGAAAAATATATGTATCACTACAGAAATTCTGAAATACTTGATGAAGGCATAGCTGTGACTGCTGAACACTTTCTGAAAGAAAGCTCTGAATGCAAACGTCACCCATGTGCAAAAAGATGCCACTTCACAGATTACAGGAAGTTGCCCAACATAGCACAAGCAGCTAGAGTAGAGGGAGGCAGAGTTTAGTATTGTTCATTTAGTAGACAGAGAATTGGAATGGGGTTGGAACCATTGTTGATGTGGCCTACAGATCCATTGAGCAACTATGTGGGATTTTGAGGTAAACAAATAAACTAGACTTAACTTGACGTGTAAATGTAGCAACTATCACGCTTCTAGAGCAAAGCAGAGACTCAAGAGCAGAGGATGAGACTGGAGACGAGGTGAGGCAAAAGGCAAGGTCTTTTACTAGGCAAAAAGGTCATACACTGGGGGTCAGTCCGGAAAGGCAAACAAATCCGACAGGGAGCAGGCAAGGATCAAAAACAGAGAGTAATGCGGAGTCAAAAACCATATAAGCTGACAAGGGGAAATAATGCTGGAAGGCGATGCACACACTAGGAATAACAAAGACAATCTGGCACCGGAACAGGGAAAGCAGGGGAGTACATAAGTGTGGGGTTGGCAGTGGGAAAAACCAGGGGCAGGTGATTGAACGCAGGTATAGGGAATGACAAATCGGGAGACACACACATGGAAAGCAAGTGAAGGGAATGACCAATCAGGAGACACACATGGGACTAACGGGGTGTTACAGCAACAGTAGAACCAATCTTAAAAACACCATTTGAAATTGGGCTAGTATCAGATGGATGCTGTTTCAGCACATTTTTATTACAACCAGACTGTGTTATATAGTACCGTGAGCTAAATATAATGGAAAAACAAACTGCGCAGCCACAGTATGCCACACAAATGTTGTTGCAAAAGAATAAAAGTTATATAAGTATGTGTTTTGGTGAGATCCTTTTTGGATCTGTGTGTTTACGTATGAGTGTCAGTATGTGTGATTCTACTAAGTAAGTGCAGAATTATCAACAGGACAGAAACACCCTTCAGCATTCAAGTCATCCATATTCACACAAATACACACATAGACATGAGCATAGTTGGCCCTGAGGAAATTGCATCATGATCTCACTGATATCTTATGAATATTCATGGTTTGGGTGAATGTGTATGCGAGTGTGGTGGGGTAGGGATGACCTGAGTGAAAGAGAGCAAGGCAGAGATAAACTGAGATCGAGCATCAATGAATACAGTCTGCATACATATATGGTGCAAGGAAGGGAAATTCTGAGAAAATGTGATTGACCAAGAGCATGTTTGTGTGTGTACTATATATACACTGTCACTAGCTGAGTATACCATAAACCCAAATGGATTTCGGCACAATATCATCAAGTCACAATAAGACCATTTGGAGGTGTGAGAGAGAGGGACAGAGAGAGAGAGAGAGAGAGAGAGAGAGAGAGAGATAGAGAGATAGAGAGTGAGGGATAGATAGAGAGGGAGCGAGAGGGCGAGAGATAGATAGAGAGAGAGGGAGAGAGAGCGAGAGAGAGAGAGAGAGAGAGAGAGAGAGGTGCCACAAAGGAAGGAACAGAGGGGGGAAGAGAAAGGTGGAAGAGCTAGAAGAATAGGAAGTAGGGGGTTATTGTTGGAATTGAAAAAGTAATATTGTGCTATGACACAGCTTGAAATTAGACTGGCTGAGAAACGGAAATGAAAAGTGTGTGTGTGTGTGTGTGTGTGTGTGTGTGTGTCTGACTCTGTGTAGTCAGCATAAGAAGACTTAGGCCGCTGCTGCTTGGCGGCATGTTTTTGTGTGTTCACAAGGGTGTGCGCATTATTGGTTGAGCTCGTAGTACTAATTCTGCTGCAGTCTGATCAGTCAATACTTACATGTTTTACCTCTTGTGAGCAGTAACACTGCAGTCATACTCTGTCACCAACAAAGGCCATGCTGTGGCAGAATTTAGCTTCAGCCTGTTTCCCTACATAATCCTTGTGGTGTGTTCAGACAAAATGTGCAGCGAATTCTATGGCACAGATCAACGGAAATACATGAGTAGGCTCAAACCGTCAAGGATTGAGGCAGTGAAACATTTGCGTGAATCCTGAAGATGTCAGACTCCACTCTGTGAACATGGCGAAACAAGATAAAGTATGGGGAAATAAGAAATAAGACAAACAAGCAAACTATTTGAACGTTTTGAGACACACACACACTCTCAGTTAGGTATGCATTGTCAGCTAGCTACAGGCTAATGTGTGTACTTTTGCTGCATTGGCTTTTTGTGCTGGATTAAACAGACTGCAAATCACTCCATATTTTAACAAATGAAGCCAGGCTGAAATTCACTTCATATTCAGCATCAAAACCCCTTTAGTTATAGCTGATTGGGCTCCACCACTGGGGAACTCTGGAAGTTTGTCTTAAACTTCACCTAGCTGTCATAGTGTTTGTTGCTAGGAACACGGTCTATATGCTAATTAGGGAGTCCGATTAGCTAGTTGCATTGTCAAAACTCGCACATGCTCGTGCATACATGTGTTTTAATGTACATGTACTTACACGGGTATAATCTTTTTATTAATAGTATATTACAATACATAACACATATGTTATAATATAGCATAATAAAGTATGAAATAATGAACAAGTAAACAAGCAGTTAATTTATCTTCCTGATCTGTGAGGATATTGCTTTACTGCTACATAATGTCTTTGATCTAAAATAGCGACAAATAAGCCTTGAACATTTATACTATTTCATCATTGTTGGCAATAGTAGTAATGCCGAAGAGGACATTTTTAATGGGGTTTATATTATGAAGTTGACTCTCCGGTTTTATATTGTTAGGCTGAACAGGTGTTTGCTTTGAAATTAAGTTTGCAGAAAAATGTATTTTCACAGCCCTGGAAATCAGCATTTTGGAAAATCTCAGCAGAGGCTGTTTTAATAAATATCAGATATTAAACTCTTAGGGCTTTAAAATAAAACTGCATCACCTGGTGCATTGCCCTTTTCATTTTAAAACAGAAAACCTTAAAGATTAACAATTTCCACTGTTTCCACAGCAAAAGCTTATTGAGGATGTTTGCTCTTTTTTCAGTAACATTCTGCTGGAATCAGAACCTCAAACTCTGCTGAAGTTGGTTGTTTGACTTCCACATAAACTTCCTATGACTTTCACAATTCACCTCTGTTTGTGTGTGTGTGTGTGTGTGTGTGTGTGTGTGTGTGTGTGCGCGCATGTGTGACAGAGTGTGAGTGACTGCTTCTGACAGTGTGCATTACTGTCTGTGTATGTGACTGTGTGTGTATATGTGTGTTTTGCCCAAGGCTGAGTATAATTGTTGCTTGGTGAAATGGTGAGATTGTCACGGTAGTATTGTAATCATCATGACAGTGTTAGTTTCCATGTAGCATATTTGTATTATTTCTTCCTCTCTCTCTCTGCTTATTTCACCTCTTCCAGCTGTCCTCTCATTTTGCTTTTCTTTGTATTACGGTGGAATAGGGGCTGATGCAAATCCTGAGCTGTTCTTTTATCAAGGCAATTGGTGATGTTGTGGATAAAATGATTGCAGTTAAAAAGTGAACCATGTTCAACTAAGGCATTTTCCTTTAGTCTTGTAGTCTTAGGATAAGCCAGGTTGCCAATATGAAGTCACTGTGGTGAGGCATCTGATGAAAATATGATGCTTTTTTAAAAAACTGGTAAAAACGTTTAGCGATAATCTATATACTGAGCAACTCCATCTGCTGAAGACGGCCACGAGACGTGTATGGAAGTTAGTTTTCTCCATTAGCAACCAGGAATGAGAAAAACCACGACAGGTCAGAAAGGATGACCTTATCTCATTAGTATCATCAATCAAGGGTTGCAGTTTGAAAAGCAAGAGGCAAAGTGGCTGTATAATTATGCTTTAAAATACATCTGTTTTTAGTCACCTTGTCAAAATGGGAGCTAGTTGATTTTCCTCAGCATTGTGAATTTCCGCTTAATCATAAAAACTCTTGACACCAGTATATAAAATAGCTTTGTATGTGAAGCACCTACTCCTTATTCCTGTCAATTCAGCTAATTAGTTTACGGCACATCTATTTATCAGCACATTGCAAAATTATGTATTTTTCTAATATGCTTTACAAAACATGACAAGCCCAAAATAGCTTTGAACAAATTATATGTTTGTTAGCTCTAGTTTTTTACCAAAAGACTGTATTTAGTATGATAAGGAAAAATGCCACGACATACTGACATACTTTGGACAAGTAACAGTACGGTTTGTGGAATTTTAGATTGTGTGAAAAATCACACTTTTAACAATGGTCAAAGTTAGGAAATGTTAAAGGAAAATGCTAAAAATTAGCTTTTAATTATCTTCCATGTGAATTTATAGATACCATACATACCTTATGCTTGATTCGTGTTTCTTGTAGTTTCTGAGATACAGCCAATGTCTTGCCATGACATATTTAATCTTAAGGCACACAGCACCACTTGGTTGGTTGATTAGTTTCAATGTGCTGCAACGCATTATCAGGAAGTGTGTCTGTTTGTGTCTTTTCATGTCAAGTAACAGATGTTTTCAGACAAAACTTTTCTGTGAAGATTAATGATTGGGTTTGCATGTCAAGAAGAATACATTAAATAAAAGCAAGTTTCAGGTCTCTGAGGCAAGTTTCTTATAAAGTATTGAACACTGAAAAAGTGCTACCTCAAAGGTGGGTAAAATGCATCTAAAAACAAAACAAAAAAGTAATATAACCTTGTTCCTTAATAAATTAATAATTTTACAGAATTTAAGTAATCAAATAAGAAAATGATTGAAAAAGGAAGTGATTTTAATGCATTCATACAACTCCACTTGAATCATCACGGAGACGTACAGCAGACTTGTGATTTGACTTCAAAATACAGATGCTTTTTCCTGGCTCTCAATATAGTTTCCCTCATAACCACAACCTCTCAAATGACTCCCAAGGGGGATAAAACAAACTAGAAAAATGCTTTGACTGGAGCAAGTGTGTTTCCCTTCTCCCCTCGCCCTCCCTCTCCCTCTACCTGTCCCTTTCTTTCACACACATACACACACACACCTCGTCCAGCTTCTCCATGGTCTCGTTATTAACTTGCTAATGGCTCCCTGTGGATGAAAAGCTCTGCTGATCCAAGCAGCTGGAGACATACACAGACGGGAACTGCCAAACATACAGACGCGTGCGCCATACACACACACACACACACACGCACGCATGCACGCACGCACGCACACACACACACACACACACACACACACACACACACACAGAGACATACTGCACCGTACCTGCCTCGGTGGAGAGTAAGATAATCTAGGACCATATGTTCCCACCAATGCAAAAAAAAGACACATTTAATAATTTAATACGCTGCCCTACCTCTCACCACACTATCTCTCTCTCTCTCTCTCTCTCTCTCTCTCTCTCTCTCTTGCACACACACACACACAGACACACACACACACACACAAATATGCTGATCCTTTTTGTCCATACTGCTATTTCCACTCTGTAGAAGTAGGGGGACTTTATTCTGTAATATGTCTGTGTGTTAATATCCTAGAATTCAGTTACTGGAACACCAAATTATATGCTACTAAACTATTCAAACTATGTTTGAATATTTGAATATTCTTAATTTCTATAAAAGATAAAGTATTCAGTGTCCCATGGACTGGGCATGGTTGGTACTTTTATACCGTTTACACTGTTAAAATATAGTTATTTTAATGAAGGTGAATCGAAAGCCATTATCGAAGTGTAGCTTTTTATGTTCCCTCAATCTGCGGTAAGTTTCATGCAATTGCCAGTAATTCATTTAGATTTAATAGGTGAACTAGTTGTTCTCTTGAATAGCACATTTCCAAAACTGCTGAAGCATTTTATTAACAGGAAAAACAAAAAACAAAATGATCAGTCGTCAAGTATTTAGCACTGACGACAACTTTTTGTTGAACTGAAGGGAACAACATATCTGTGACAAAAACTGACTGGATTTTATGAAGAGTTCCTTTTTCTCATGACTTACATCTAAACATTCAAACTTCCAGAAACCATAAGAAGCAGACATAAACGTGTTTTCTTTTTAAGTGGCAGTGCATTACCACGTTTCTGTTGTTTGTAACATAATAACACAGCATTATTCATAATCATATTCAAAACTCAGTGTTCACCGTAATGAAACTCTCTCTCTCTCTCCCTCTCTCTACACCTCTCTTTCTCTCCCTCTCTCAGATCAATGTACCAGCCTTGTAGTGACACTTGAAGTACTCTTATCTCCTCTCTGCAGACCTGCTCAATTCTTGCTACCTCTCTCCTCCCCTCCCCTCCCTACTCTTTCCCCTTTTCCCTTCCTGTCTTGTCCTCACTCCTTCCTTGCTCTGCACATACTGTACCTCTCCTCTCCTCTCTCCTCATTACATTCATGCTGATGATGGGTGCTGTCTAAACTTTGGTTAACAATGACATATGAGGTTGCTGTTGCAGCTCATCTACAAGCACTCTGCACTGCTAACGTTTTCACAACGAGCCCGCTACGACTACAGTCTTCACCTTGCTTTTTGTCCCCTTTCCCTCCTTCTATTCTCCGTGCTCTGCAGCGCACACAGATGTGTTATTTTGCGTGAAACCCTCCTCTCCGTGACCTTTAGTGTTTTACAGGTTAAATTTGTAGTAAAACTCTACATAATTCTTTATATGCAGAGTAGCTTCCATGACCTCAAGGCTGCGGTAGTAATGGTCTAAACTGCTACTCAATGGGGTAACAGAATAGCATTGCATCGCAGCTTATGGTGTCATTTCCATTTAAATGCCAATTTAAAGTCTGCCCACAGCCGCTTCGCCTTTGTGTGTATATTCAGTCAGAGGGTACAGCATTACAGACAACTTTCCAAGCAAAAAATAGTGAAGGGAGAGTTGAGAGAAAACCAATTACATTTTTTTCATGAGCTACATGTGGCAGGTGAAATACTTTAGTCAAACCTTTTTTAATATTGAACACACAGCTATATCTTTTCTTTTATTAATCAACCTTTTCTTGGCAAGCAACACCTTTTGCTGGAACCACGGAGCATTTAGTATCATTTCTCAAAGTATTTACAATAATTGAAGGCACACTTTTACGCGGCAATAATTTGCTAAATAACCTTTTATTCTATTTATCCATCTGGAACTGAACAAAACTGATGCTTAACTGCACTGATTTATCCAGACATTTGGATCACCAGGCTGACAAACACCATAAAGATCTGCAGATTCAACACATTATTTATTTATCAAAAATCAAGTACTGCCAGTTGTACGCATCAGTGCTGCAAACTTACACAGCATCAGCGCTTGGTTATGTGAGCAGCAGATTTATGGTTATTTATTTAACTCTACACCACCACAAATGCTTCAGACTTTCCTAACATAGCTAAAAAAAAAGAAGAAATTAAAGCAAAACTTCCTCCTACAGTTTTACACAGCCATCCATGAGAGTGTAGGCAGCTCATCCTTAACTGTTTGGTGCAGACAGTCATGCTGCACATGGTTCAATAAATGATCCAAGATTATTGACTCCCCTTTCCCGTCAATTGAATCCTTATATCACAAATGCCCAACCAAAAGATGAACAAAAAATAATCTCTGACCACTCTCACCCTGCCCACCCCCTCTTACAGCTAATGCCCTCTAGGGCGCACTATGGGTCCCTCCCTGCCTGTCAGATCATTCTGTTTTAAAACTGTTATTTTTCCCCACTGCGATAAGAACTCTGAAATCTCTAACCCTGTCAGATGTACTCTGACCCATGTCTCAATGTCGTAAACACTGTCTGTGAATGTTGTCTTGTGGTTATATGTGATTAATGTCATGTTGTGTGTTTAATGTGATGTTGATACCTGTTTGTGTTTGATGTTACTCAAACTGCTCTATTGAACTTACCCATCATGCTCTACCAAAAGCTAACTCCACCCACCTCGGTAGTGTGGTAATTAATAAGTGAGTGAGTGAGTGAGTGATTGATTGATTGATTGGTTGATTGATGCTGGTACAGCAGTAGTACACCTGTTGGGCTGTTCACCTTCACCTTGAGGAAACTCATGTTATTCTTCAAAAGGTACAGAGTAGCTGATTTGTTTCGATATATTAGTTACTGTGAGTTATACGATATTGCGAACAAAGATTTTTGTATCATCACACTAGAGAAACATCCTTTGCCTTGAGCATGAAAAGTATGCCTTTGCACTTCCTGCTCATGAATAAAACAATACTGTGTAGAGCCAACATGAGAGCTCTAGCACAAGCCATAACAATAACAATTCAGCTCAGTGTCGTACCTTCTGCCATTTATAATTTAGTTGCATGCCTTAAGTTATTGGTCCCCATGGACAAAGTTACAGAATTTAGACTAAAAAATGATGTATCAGCATTTTATGGTAAAAACTACATGGTGCTTTTGGTCCAACAGGTTGCTCTGCTTTGTTGAAATAGTAGTGGGGATTTTTCTCTCACGATTGAATTTTTTCAAAATGATGACAAAAAAGTGCAAATCTAGATTAAGACACAAAATACCACAAGTTATACCAAATAACAAGCAGTTATTTGGAGTTATCAGCACTTTAAAGACGTCACAACACGGCGGTTGCTTCACGGCACCTCCACTGGGGAAATCATTTGAATAACACATGTCCATATTTGGCAGTTTTCGTAGATTTTCTGCTTTTTTGGAATTATTTTCCTTCATTCAAATCTGTCGATCAAAAAATATATGTATTTGTCTCTTCAGTGTGTAAGAATATGTATTTGTAAAATTTAAGAATTTTTTATTTAGTTGAACTAATATCCTTGTGAATATTTCAAAACCATGATTCCTTAATTCCCAGCAGAAGGTTTATGTCAGGTGTACTTTAGTTAACTGCAATCTGATTGGTTTAAAAAGTGTTTACCATGATGGCTTCGTTCCCTTATTAGTCTGCTGACACTGCAACACACACACAATGCACTGCACACCACAAGCATCCAGACACTGTCATATGCATGCATACACATACAGAGTACAACACACACACACACACACACACACACACACACACACACACACACACACACACACACACACACACACACAGACACAAACTTTTCTTTCATGCTCTAACACACTCACACAAACTCACACACACACAGCATAGTGGCAGTGCTGTAGTCAGCAGGGCCTCATTTAGCCACTAAACGATTTAGGATGTTCACAATGTTTGTGTGTGTGTGTGTGTGTATGTGTGTGCGTGCGTGCGTGCGTGCGTGTGTGTGTGTGGGAAGGCTTGTGGCCAACAGTGCCATGGATTTTAAGGACAGCAGGTTTCTCCTCCTATTTCCATTCCTTTCTGCCTCTCCTGCGGTGTCAACTCCCTGCTCCTTACCTTTTCTCCGGCTCTCACTCAGGAACACCGTTCGTCAAAACTGACTCATCATACCCTAAAATTTGGAACAGGCCTGTGCAATTTTGTATTTGATACTGGTGTTGACAACTGACCAGAAACATTGTGAGTTCCCCACCTACTGTATCTCGTTGACACAACTTTCTTAGGGATTTTGCGAAAGAAGTGTCTGATTCGACAGATTCATTAGCTGTCACCTACCCTCGCACTCCACCCAAACCTCAGCATAGTCGTGACCCTCCGCATTATCTCTATATAGATATATATATATATATATATCTATATAGAGAGAGATATATATATATATATATATATATATCTTGCCATACACCTATATATTTATCTGTCTAGAGTGGTCAATAAGTTGTCCCAGGGACGATACCAAAGTTTGCCTTGTTACCATGCAAGTGCACAGCCACATTGCCGGCACTCTTCAACAGTTCACTGCCTACTGTACATCTCATTTTATTTAGTAAGCCCCTCATGTTGCTCTTGACCAGTGAAGTGTTGGTCACATTCTTATTTTGCGGTTTTGCTGTATCCATTTTCTTCAAAGGTCAAATACACATGGGAATTGGTATTTGGGAGTTGCATAAATGCAAAACTATGCCTTGTTGCTGTTGTTTGAGACTCTGCAATGTGGAATTGTATTTTAATCCAGCGGTTTGAAGCGGATAGTAGTACACTTTCTGTGATGAAGAAATAATTTGTAATTGTTGAGCTGGCACACACAAATGAAGGGTCTCGTCTCGGTATTTACATGTTTCAGTAAATGACTACACCGTGTGTGTGTTTTGATTGTGTTCGTATGAGTATGTATATTATGTGTAACCAGGGAATTAAAGATTGAAGATTAGTCACGGCTGCTTAGTCACATTTATAAGATACACATGGCTGCTGTGACAACCGAAACAGTCTTTTACATGGACAATAGGACAATAATCATGGCTGCCATGATCACACAAAGAGGTTGTTGTATATACAGAAAAATTCTGTTCTGTTTGTTTGGCGGAAGCGTAGTGCACACCCTCAAGTTACCGACCAGGTCAACACTGTTAGCTCTGTCACAACTGTTGCCGTTCGTTGCAGTGTTTATGCTGTTAGCACGGTTCGCTGCTCAATCCGGTTGCCGGCTCAATCTTCAATGTTGAGAAGCGTGCGGAGGCACTAGATAATCATTAAAGTCCGTATAGAGAACCTTAAATGTATAATTACATATTTTGCAAATATAATTTTCAATAATGTTACAAACCATGCAGACATCCAGGAATAAGGGAAGCAACACACTGCCGATGTAGTCAAGCAAGAACTGCCATTTATTGTTTAGAGTACTGACGAGAGTCAAAATTACAGAGTTGAAAGTTCTCTCTACCATAATAGGATACCAAAAATTAGAGAAGGAATCAAGTGAGGCGAGGACCAAAGGGAAGGGATGCGAGTGGCGCTAAATCATGAGACAAACAAAACACGCTTCCTAATCCATCATATACCCACTGATTCACTACAGCTGACAGCGGCTGAAGTAAACAAAATAAAATCCTATCTTACCCGTCAAAATAAAACACACGCTAGCAACCACTCATAAGACCTTGCGTTCAACTAGACAGTCAAATAACTACGCGTGGTGCTGAAATAATGAATGTACCAAAAAAATGTAAAATAAGGCTACTGCCTCGATGCCGAAGCAACTGAACTATTGTCTCAAATGAATTACCACACACAACAGTCCCGAGTTAACGTCAGAGCTAACTATCCCCCAAGTAAACATTGCAACAGAGATGCACAGAGGCGGACTGCTCAGTTTAAATCAGCCTCAGGGGTTCTCGGGTGATGGATCAGACAGGCTCGTGATTGGTGGCTGGTACCGGTGACAAAGAGGGGACGATCCAGCCAAAGACATAGAAGACTGGGGCACAAGCACAAGTGGCGGGGCCAGAGGTGTTGACCAGGGGGGAATCCCTCCAGAGGAATGGATGATGTGTTTACCGGCCTGCTGACAGAGGAAACGACCACAGTAAAACATAACAATACCCAGAGCTGTCACCTGAAGACTGTAACAGCAGAACTTGTTGTAGCAGCTGTAAATTCCATATTGTTGAATAACCTGAAGATGAAGGAAGTTTGATTACGTTTTCAGTCAGAGAGAAGTGTTAACATTGATAACATCAAATGGTATTAGGCAGTATATATTAGTTAAATGTTACGGTAGTTATTTGTCGTCAGGTCAAATTTCATGACCCTTGGGCACTTGAAAGCGATTTGTTGTTTCGAGGGGACATATCATGCTCATTTTCAGGTTCATACTTGTGTCTTGGATTTATACTAGAACATGTTTACTTGCCTTTATGTTAAAAAAAACATAATTTTTCTCATATTGTCTGTTTGAATATACCGGTATCCACCCTCTGAGTCAGTCTGAAACGCTCTGGGTTTTTTTTCTGCTGTTTTCTTATTTCACAGTTTTATGAGTTTTTCTTTTTGTGTCCCGTTTAATATCATAAATACTGTTTATAGATGTCAGCATATCATACATGTGTCACTTTGAACAAGAAAATGGCATGTTGCTGTCAGCACTCTAACAAACATACACCTGTGAAAGATAGATATAGCTTATATTTGAATGTTTGCTAAAAAGTCACACACCTTACAACATGTACTACTTTGTGTGTGTGTGTGTGTGTGTGTGTGTGTGTGTGTGTGTGTGTGTGTGTGTGTGTGTGTGTGTGTGTGTGTGTGTGTGTGTGTGCGTGTGTGTGTGTTACAGGCAGACTGTATATGTGTTATAGATCCAGTCGAAAAAATGTTACCATGGGAACAGAACCACCTCCACTACCTAGCGACTTGTAGACTGGATCTGTTGACCCGACTCCCTCGTCCTCTCTCTCTCTCTCTCTCTCTCTCTCTCTCTCTCTCTCTCTCTCTCTCTCTTTCTCTCTCACACACCCTCTCTCTGTTTCTCTTCTTTGCTCTCTTTTCCCCCTGTCTCTCTATGCTTTGACAGGTTAATGCTCAGCTAGCGTGTCTGGCTTATACACACACACAAACACACACTGACATGCACACACACAGCCTGAGGTGATGTGTAACAGGGGATTTCAAGGGGGACAGCAGGATAGACAGTTTAATCTGAGAGAGAGGGGGGAATGGTAAGAAAGCAAGAGGGAAAGGGAGATACAGAGAGATAGAGGGAGTGGAAGAGAGACAGAAGGGGGTAAAGGTTGTGGTCAGGTAATGTCTTTGCGAAACAGAGAGGAAACAGAGAAAGGGGACAACTTTATTACTCTTTCACTCCAGAGAGAGGGAGGGACTGAGTGAGAGGAAGTGAGTGGTACAATACAGGTTTTGCTTTTATTTAGAGTACCTCACAAAACAATAGTACAACAGGGCTCAGAGCAGAGGTAATTCATCCTACCTCCAGTTGTAGTGCTGTCATTTTAATCGTCTGGGCCCCAGAATAGGTACTAGGGAGGTGAACTGAATCTGTGTTAATGAAGAAAATGGACACTAAGCCCTCTGCTGTTAGTTGGTGTTAGTCAAAGTAAGCTTGAAGGAGAGATAACAATTTCAAGTTTAAAATGATGTATCTGCTGCTTAGATAGAGATTAAGTCCCCATAGATAAGGCTGCATATGTTGCCGATGTTTTTTAGGCCATCTGCTCAGGGGCCCCCTGGTGGTAAAGGGCCCTTTTGCAGCAACCTGCTGTATGGCAGTTTATTAAGGATCTGGCCATGCCAAAGTTAAACGTTAATGTGTGACAGTGTGTGTGCAGAAAGTTGCATGTAATCTCAGAACCGGTGGAGTGTGATGGTAAATACCCTCAACAACATAATTTCTATCTGACTGTCTTTTGTGCGTGCGCGCGCGTGCGTGTGCATCGTTTCGGGTGCAAAGTGTGCATGTGCGAGCAGGCAGGCGTGTTCATCTGTATTTGTCTGTGCAGATGTGGGTGTATAGGCTTATTCCAAGTTCCCTCGGGACAGTGCTGATTGACAGCTCTATCCCTGGTTGTCATGGTGATGATGATGGATGTGTTTTGGGTTACCACGGAGACCGCTGTTTAGGCGTTCTATCTGTATGCATAATATAGTTTTAGCATAAAGAGATTCTGCAGCTGACAGAGAGATACAGAAAAGAAGACACTGAACACTGAAAGGACAATAAACCACTTTACTGGCCGACTTTGCTGCATGTACGTATTTGGCCTTACATACAGGCTCTAAACATTATGCACTCCCTAAGGTGCACACAGTAAGAGTGATGCATTACAACAGTGGTTGGCCAAGATGAAGCCTACACGCGGATAGAGATATGACAGACGGGCAGACAGTCAGAGAGACAGGCCAGCAAGTGTTCAAAACAGTGCACGTCCTCTGATAAAGATGAAAGAGTCGGTACTGTGGAATTATAGAATTTTAACTATCCTCCACCTGTTGTGCTGAATTTGTAATACCTTTATCTGCAGAGTTATACCAAAGTTCTACTTTTTACAATGAAAGCATAGGAAAAGATCCGACCCCCATTGGGATCAGAGACATGAGATGTGTTGGAATGTAGTTTCCTTTTTTTTAAAAAGTTACAAGCCGTTGTCAGGGCTACACTCCTTATGACTTACTAACAAACGGAACCTTTTTTCTTTTTTTTTATTATTTAAAATGCAGGCGAGAGCGATTTTGGTTTTGGTTCCACTTTTGCCACAGTTTTGATTATTTTGAAGGTGCAATGCCGACTTGTACAATATCACACAGACCGTATGTACAGTTTGTAAATGTTGAACCTTTAAATGTGTTGATTAATTATGTTTGCTGCAAAAGTTCATAAGCACCCACCACTGCTGAGGTGGTCCATACTAACTTTGACATGTTGCATTGCCTTACAGTGGGGACAATAAGCTTGAAGAAGAAGTATGCTTGAAAATAGAGGAAATGTCACTCTACACCATACTGACATGAATGTTGTCATTCACAATTATTTCCCTGCGGCAAAAACACGATTAGACATATAAGTATGTCATAGCTAACACACACACACACAATCATACATCTACACAGACAAACTTTCTGGGTAGACGCCACTACACATGCATGATCTGATTGTTGAGTGTGGCCTCAGGACAACTGTTTAGTTCGACTACATTTTACATGTGATGTAAAAACAAAAACACATGCACAGAGATGCACACGCATGTGTGCACACAGTATAGTTTGCAAAATAGACATATGTATTTGTGCAGCTGTTTGACACTCCGATACATCCCCACAGATGCACACACAAACACACAACACACACACATTCTCTGTTGTGTGTGTGTGTGTGTGTGTGTGTGTGTGCTGGTGTGTATATCAGTAGTCAACATGCATGGCTGGCTCATTCACAATGTAGCAGGCAATCAGGCTGTTCACCTATGCATGACTCAGAGAAATACGCCCTTCGTCTCACACACACACACACACACACACACACACACACACACACACACACACATTATTTGACATACAAATACAACTGTCTGTGTTTATGAAAGAAAGACACTATCACACATAATTACAATTACACTCACGGGTCACATAAATGCCACCGTTTAGTGCACACAGATATGCCCAGATACACATGATAGTCCATGTTAATGAAAAGCACATTGTATCAAAGCACTCAAAAATAATATGATTGTGTAAATGCATACACTCAGGTTGAATCAAACAATAAGGAAACATTTCCATGAGAATGAAAAATTGCCTGAGTGTTCAGGCTTCAAGACAGCTTGTATCAGGCCAGTCGTCCTTTTTAGCCTCCATTTGTTCCCTCACTTCTTCTTAACATGTGAGCGTGGATTTGTTTTGGTGGAAAGTATTCGGGGCGATCAGAACCAAGAATCCCGTCTCTGTATTTTTAGGCTGAAGGGTAATACACAATATATATCTTGGTATTTTCTCTGAAGTGGACTACATTTTCCTGAATGATGTGGTTAAGCTATGTTTGAGACAAATAATTGAGGACTTTTCTATGCAATAAATTAAACAATATACTCTTGTTATTTTAAAAAAATTTGTTGTTTTGTGTTACTCAACAAAAGTGTCATTCTGTAATTGTTGCCGAGGTTGCATCCCATAACAATCATGAACATTCCCACAGCCTCAAATGTTGGTCTTGAGGATCTGCAGTGTCTGTTCATGTACAAACTGAATCCTACACTGTACATTACCATACAACCTTATTTATCCTTATTTATTCGTTTATTTGTCTTACTTACATCACATGCGCCCTTATTATCGAGACATGGAAAGCTTAACTGGCTCTCACGTTACCAGCTGTTTCGTGCTAATGCATGCTGCTCACTTCAAGTCATGTGACATTTAAAAAAATATTCTGCAGAGGGATGAATGGTACACATCTATATGTTAACACTTACTTTAATCCATGCCTCCTATGGAGTGTCGTCATCACCAGGGATCTCGTACAAACCTCACTGAAAGGTTACATAATGGTAAACAGTGGATTGAGACACATGGCAGTTTTTTCCCCTGCTGATATAGAATGTTCCGGAACGTTAAACAGACAGTAACCGCATTCAAGGAATCTCGAAGACATACAGTGCAACACTCGACACTGTTCAGGAAGCTGTACATTGTGTACTGTGTAGGTTGTTTCGGGATGTTGTGAGTATTAACTATATACTATTAAAAGGCTTGGCGCAATGTCCAGTCTTGGGATTTGACAACGTCAATCTCTTCAGGCGATGCATGTTTTAAACACAGAAAAACACGTTGTGAATAAGATATTAGAAGCGTGTTGCAATGCATTTCTCCCAAAGGAGCACTTAAGCCTCATGAATTATTCAAACAATCACTAACTCACAGACTCGCACAAATACACACTACCACCAACAGACATGCACAGATAGACATGCTCACGCAGGGCATGCGTGCACATACAAACACACACACGCACGCACGCACGCACGCACGCACGCACGCACGCACGCACGCACGCACGCACGCACGCACGCACGCACGCACGCACGCACACATCTTCATACAAGGCAGTTCCTGTATTGATCTCTGAGTATTTAAAACTGCCTGAAATGGACCTTTCCCAGAAGAGGGCAGAGTGATTGGTGGAGTAAACATAAGAGGAGTTTAACCAGAGAGATAGAGACGGAGGGAGATTACTTTACTTGTGTTCAACCTGTTGGTGGTGTTGTGCGTGCAACATTCATGTGAACAACCACATTGAATCAGAACTGAATTTGTGGTCAGAAAACTAAGAAGATGAGGAGTGGGAGGAAATGCAAAACCCTTAAAATACATGATGGAAAATGGGAAAACAAGATGCTTCAGGCAGCAGTAGAAAGAAAGTTTCCAGCACTTTGTTCTCTCTCCTTCTATGAAACATTCAAGAGAGACAGAATGAGACAAAACCACAAGCGATGAGCAGATCAAAAATACTCAGACGCTGCTCGATACACCCATAATCCCTGGGTTTTGCCATAATGCGTTTTCCTTTTTTTTTTGGAACATTATTGTTGCACCTCTTAAAACATTTGTTGTATTGAATTGTCTTGATTTATGAATACATTTGCTAAAATTTGAACATTATTCTCAAACTCGAGACCTAACCCAAAACAAGCTCCTTAGCAAATAAGCACCAGTGAAATGTCCACTGATTGGAGCGGTTCTTTTAGCTCTTCTCTAGCCTTGAAAAACATTGTCTTCATTTTTCAATGCTTATGAGCTCCCAGACCACCTCCCTCACACACACACATACACACACACACACACACACACACACATACACATATATCATAACACTTGAATCTCTCTATTTCTCTGTGTGATATTATCTCAAATCCTTATCTTTAAATTGTTCCATCTGTCACTCTCTCTCTGTCCTTCCCTGCCGCTGTCTGCATCACAACGTTGTCTATCTGGATCTCTCTACCTCCGTCTTTGTTGCAGAAATATGCTCCGTATTCATATTTCTCTATCTCTCTCTTTATCTCACCATTGTTCTCGCTAATCCTCTCAATCGCTGCCTTGATCCATCTCGATCCAATATTCATCCATCTTCCGTCCCATGTCTTTCTTTTCCATCTCTTCCTCCCCTCTCTCCGTACTTCTGCTGTGTCTTCTAATTGGTTTTCTTTCCTTCCAGCCAGTCATTAAATCATCTGTCATCATCTCGGTTTGGTCTGTCATCTGTCTTTCCCTCAGCTAACATCTCTCTCTCTCTCTCAATCTCTCTCTCTCTATCTCTCTCTCTATATCTCTCTCTCTCTGTGTCTCACCTCCCTCTCTCCCGGTCTCTTTATCTCCCTGCCTCGCGTCTTTATCAGTAGTCATCAGAATTTTATGACAGCTGGGTGATCGATGCCACTTCTCAAACGGTAACTTAATGCATTGGTATGGACGGGTCTGTCCTGAAAAAGCTCTATAGTTGCTGTTAACGAAGTTGAAAGATGGGGATGGATGGGAACATTGTTACGATCATATACGCGACCGTTCATTAGAGGAACTTCTTGAACGTTCCTCTTCACGTGCACCGCTCGTTTTCAAAGTTACTCTATTGACGCCATTGAAAAAGTAGTTTAAGAAAGAAAATCCCATCTCTTTAACACGGGTTAAGTTCCATACAATTTATTCATGAAGCTCTTAAAAAAGATGTTCATAACATTGTTTTAAAAAACAACAAAACATAAATGCAGATAAAAGCAGAGGCAGAGTAATCACAAGAGCAGAACAAATATCTCTTTAGTTTTGCCGTCGCTCTTATTCTGTTACTTTCTATTTTCACCAATGAAACACTAATTGAATGAGAGTCTCAAAGTCATCATAGATGCTGCACTTTCCCCCCTCCTCTCCCCGCTCCTTGTCTTTCCTTTCTATCGCAGTCTCTCCTTATCTCTTCTGATCAGTTTCTGTGCCTTCTCCTCCCGTTTCTCCACTTTGTGTTCTGTTTTATTTAAGTTCTCCTTGCTTGAAAGGATTTAGAACACTTTGAACACGAGTGAACATCTACGACAACATTTTCTGGAAGTCGACTCTGTACCATCCGTTTCCTCCTTACGCTGACGTGTACATGTAGTAGTGGTCGGAGGGACATTTAGTCAGATATCATACACATCAAGTCATGCATTTCTTAATACAAATAGTCTATAACTCTTGGATTTGTTCTGATGCCATGGTTATTGCTGTATTACGTTTGATGACATTTTTAAGAAAATACATCAAGTAAAGTGCTATTCAGCATTGCTTGAGTTATTGAATGCAAGACCAGATGTAAACATATTGTAGCGACCCTTGGTAAGGAAAGCTACGAGACGTTATATTGCTGGTTGCGTTTTATTAGTGTACAGTAAACATGCTACTGTGGGCCGTAGCCTACGCCAACACAACAGTCAACACTGTTCAACGCTCTCTTAACATGCCGAACCATCTGCTCCCGGTCATAGACCAACTCTCAACAGCCTAGCAACACAAACAACAACATGCCACCTCACTCGCTCTGCCAATCCCGTACGCTCATGTGTGCCACCCACCCCCATAGGTAGCTAGGATGATTGACAGGTTTTACTGCTTCACAGGGCATGAGACCTTCACTGACCTCCTGAACTCAGTAAATGCAATAACCACTCTTTTTTATCTAGAACAACTTATTCCTGTAAACACAACAACACATAACATAACAGGTTAACATTACATGTCACTCAGTCCGTTGCAATATAGACACCGTTCTGCTGTTGAACTGTTTCAACATAACTTGTTACTTTCTGTATTGATTCGCCTTTACATGACCAAGTATTGATTATGGAAAGCAAAAATTAAAGGTCATCTATATACGTTGAGAAGGGGTGATGTGTTTGGTGTGATCAGCTTGCCGGCCTTTTCTTATTGCATTGATCAGCATGTTTCTGTCTATAAATTGATTTTGTAGGACTACATTTCAAATAGAAAAATAGTTGAATCTGACTTTATTGTTGTGGTTGATCTAGTCAGGATATGTAGCATTCGCCTGTACAGACCATAGATGGCCTGTCAGACACCATTTGGAAGTGGCCATTTGAATTTGTTTTTTTCTCATAAGCATTTCTGTCATCACTCGAGCCATGTGGCATTTTGCTATCAAATGCTTTGTGACAGTACCTTATTATTGTGACGATACTTAGTGACAGTAATCTAATTATTTTCCTTTTAGAAAGACATCACTTTTCAAAGTGTCATCCTTATTTCCTTTTTATCATTTTATGTCTCTCTTCTCCTCTTGCGGCCTTTTTGGCCAGGTCGACACTGTCTTATCTGGTTAAATAGAAATGTCCTCTCTGATACAACAATTGTCTTACATACCTTTTATTATTCACACACACTAAAAGTTGAAGATTCGCCCTGAATTTTTACATCTGTTACATCTACACTCGGTGTTTCTCACCATAGCTTTGTGTATCTTTGAGATCTAACAAACATCTTGATCACATTTCCTGCCCCGTAATTTTTGAATACTTATAAACGCGTTGTGTTTGCATTTAGAAAACGTCTTCCCTGCTTTTTGCTGACGCATTGCTACATTCCTTGGCACATTACAGCTGCCATACAGGGACGTCATACAGCATGCATGAAATGAAGCTTGCATCCATTCACCGGCCCAAACTTCGCCTTATGTGATTTAAGCTTTGGTATTGTTTTCTTGCTGAACTCAAATGTTCATGTATGTTTTCAACTATTTTTGATTCTGTACCATTATGTGTTTGGGGGGGATTAGATGGTCGAGTCCTTGACATAAGTGTTTCTGAGTACACATTTGCATTTTCACTCTCTGCAGTTGGCAGAAACATTAATTATTATATTGTGTTATACTGACGGGTGTTTCTGATATTTTGTCTGTCCCATTTATATCAGTGAGGATAGGCTAAATAGCAGAAACACTTTAGTTTTAGCTAGGTGTACCCAAGTTTGTGTTTGCTAACCTGCGTTAAACATGCCCTTGCTGGGAAAAACAGGAGAGGGAAAGAATGAAAAGGAAAGAAGGGCGGCAGTGACAAGAGTGGAATGTATTTCGCCAGAGCTGCGATGCGTTAAACTCTCAACATGCAGCTATTTGTTTAAGATGTCAGGGATGACATTTAACATTCACCGACACCCAGGGTCCTTCTCTCTCACACACGAATGAAGGCACATTCAAATACACACACACAAAATCGGGCACGGACACAGGTGAACACCGCACACACACACGCACACACACACACACACACACACACACACACACACGCACACGCACACACTGTCAAACATGCGCATAAACAGACAAACAGTCAGACACACCCACTCTCAGCGTAACAAAAGAGAGGGAGGCAGGGAGGGTGAACGAATGAGAGGTAATACTTATAAATCACAACTTTAGGAGTGTGTCGTTACGGTTGATAATTTAGAAACTCTGTTTAATGGCCTAATGAGACAACAGGGACGCTGGAGTCATCCATCTCAATACTGCTGCGGAGTCAGAGTCTTTTTTTCCTTTCACCACCACCCTATTTTTGTTTACTCTCAACCCGCTATATTTCTATCCATTTCTGTTGCTTTTCATTTGTATTTGTCATTTAGTTCAGCATGTCTTACCTCCTTCTGCACCCTTCTTCTTACTGCCTCTTTTAAAATAAGTCTTACTTCCTTTCTGTTGGGAGAAGAGGGTGGTTCAGT
The DNA here is from genome assembly GCA_016806645.1 of Ophiodon elongatus. NCBI lineage: Eukaryota > Metazoa > Chordata > Actinopteri > Perciformes > Hexagrammidae > Ophiodon > Ophiodon elongatus. The sequence goes on along the minus strand of JACSYO010000476.1, from coordinate 1,111,591 downwards.
TAGAGCTACCAATCTAAAGCCACAGGATCAGTACTGCTGATATGTCCATGAGCAAAAAACTGCACCCCTACCAGCTCTGGGGATGCTGCAGTGTAGTCCATACTGTCATCTGACAAAGCAAGCTAACATAATTCCTCACCTTAAAATTATTACCATAGTTGTTGCAGTAAAAAATAAATCTGCAATAGCAAACGTCTTGTATCTGATATTTCAAGGGAGGTGAATAGTAAGGGTTACATAGAGAAAAATCACAGTATAATGAGAGTGAAATTATGTCTAACTACATATGTCAGGGTCATGATGCTAATGTAAGGAAAATAATCATGATAGCGGCCTATCTATCAATCAATATCTTCTCTCTTCACATCTCCTTCTGGTGATCGAGCATTAAATCACTCCTCTGCCCTAATGGGTCTAAATGTTGGGCTGTTAGTTGACTGGCAGACAGCATCTGTTCTTTGATTTGTGGACAGATGGTGAAATGAGCTGAAGGTCAGCATGGTTACTAGTTGTGTGTGGGTGTGTGTGTGTGTCTGTGTGGACCCTAAACGCAATGACTGCCTGAAATGCAATGCTGGCAAGCAGAGGAAAGCAACCAATATCTTTCTAACAAGGTTTATAAGAGTGATAGAAAAATATGATAGCAATATGCGAGGGAAGGAAAGAATAATGGGAACAACACATGAAAAGCACTGAATTTGAAGTCACTAAATCACAGTTACGAGGGCAGCTACACAGATGAGTCATACTGAGTTGAATGTGGGTATTTGTCTGCTTTTAATGTGGTCTGACAGTCATCGCTTTTATACACTTCTGGAGAATAATGTTTCAGCGTTGCTCCAAAGACACAAAACAGTTGAAACCTGAATACCTGGTGGGGGCGTCCGACACCAGCAGACTGTGGTCACATGTTAAAGCTCACATACAGGGAAATTGACAATTTAAACCAGATAGATGTCAGCCAGACAATATAGCTTTAAAAGCAACCGTTGAATTGAATTAACATCTCAATGACTGTCTCAAAAAAATTGTCCATCCTGACCTTCACAAAGCTGATATGAGAAGATTGGAATAGTAAAATGTCCCATTTTAGGTGTGAAGCCTGTACTTGTGAAAAAAAGTTATGTCATATATAATTCATTCTGCACCCAGACGGGTTAACATTTGGCAAAAGTAAGTATCCCTTTAGCTCCCCATGTTTGCTGCATGGTCGAATAGCAGCCAAGGAATATGAGTCAATTTTACAAGACCAGATGGTCCAAACACTGTTCTCTTGATGCATTATTTTCCATTCACGCTACTAAATCAACTCAAAACTAATTTCCTGAACAACTAGATTAAGTCGGACGTCTTCCCTAGGCTTCTGTTTCATTTGCGCTTCATTGAACTGCAGGCTGTCCACGCAGTACAATCCGATATCCTGTTACACACAGTGCAGGACTGACGCATCATCAAAGGTTAAATAGTGGCCCTATACGTCTTATAAAAGAATGAGAAATGCAAACATAACAAACGGGCAAACTAAAGTGATTAAAACAGACCATTATTCCGTAAGAGCTAAATGTCTCTTCTCCTAAACGAAGGAGATGTTGGAAAGGAGATCAGTGGTCGAACAGAACATGATGCATTCCTCCAATGGAGACTGTCCTCCCAAGAAAAACCACAAAAGCACTTGTTTCAGCTAATACCCCCAAAACGATACATTTACTTCCAAGCGACAAATCCCTCTAGTGGCAGTAGAAATGATGACTTGTCCATTGAGAGCGGGGGAAGAAATAATGTGACACTGTTATAGAGACACAGTCTGTAGAGAGATGAGGTTGGGGGGGGTTGACTGGGTCAACAAAACCATGGATCTTGACACTATTGACTTCCTATTTCTTAAATAGTTCATGTTTATTTTAAAGATTACCATGGTCATTCTCCAACCTTCATCATGTAGTTATTTTAACCCAAACTAACAATCCCTCCCTTATGTTACCTAAGTCATTTTGTCTATATACCTCACTATAGCTATGACAGATCAGATAAATATTTTTTTTCTGTAACGGTATTGGAAGGTATTGACAAATGATGATGTCCTGCCGATGGAGACCCTCATATGGGTCGGTCTGAAGGGCATGTACAAATAATGTATATATTTTTTGGGGTTTCATTTGATAGACTTGGTGCTGCAGGGAGGACATACGATACAGGCTCACATATAGGTTGTATGTATAGCAAGAAATGTAATTTATCTGCAATATGATGCATTAAATATGACTATATGAGTCACAATCACATTTCTGTCTGTACCACACATTTTTCTTTGAATTGCTATTATGCACATGGTTGCTGGACTGCATCTTCATGCTAAGTTGGAGTCTCTAATACCCGTACTAGTTTTGTGGATGTGATGGGTCTGTCTATAAGATCCTCTCCTCATGCGTCCAGAACTTCTACTTATTGCATTTTGGCATGACTGGATGGTGAAAGTGAAATCGCATCCTCTGTGCATTCAGGCTGCATGTCACATGATGCAGCTGCAGAGGAAGCTAGATGAGTGTCCTCAAACCAAGGGGACATTTATTAAAAAAATAAATGCCGGATTATTTGTGTGCACATGTTTAACTGTCTTCCTCCTGTCTATTCGGTCATGCATGGCAGTTAAACTGAGGTATTAAAGGTGCAGAGGGAGTGATGAGGGAGAAAGAGGGGTAGCTATATATATTCAGCTTCACAGCATATGGGGGCAAGAGGTTGATGGATGGGTGGGTGGATGTAGATAAGAGAGCAGGAGGGATGGATGGATACAGCCTGAAGAGAGAGGAGAGGAGAGGATGATGTAGATGACCCATAATCCTTAGAGGCTGACAGCACACTGGGTCCTCTGTAATAGAAGTCTGCACGTGTGTGTGTGTGTGTGTGTGTGTGTGTGTGTGTGTGTGTGTGTGTGTGTGTGTGTGTGTGTGTGTGTGTGTGTGTGCAAATCTGATAGTGACAGAGATCTGCCTATCAAAGTGATGGAAAGGAATGGAGTTATGGGACAGAAGGAAAGGAAGAGAGGGAAGAAACGGCGAGTGGAAAAGAGATGAGGCCAGTAAAGCCATTAAACATGAAATCAATCAGGAGAGAGAGAGAGAGAGAGAGAGAGAGAGAGAGAGAGAGAGAGAGAGAGAGAGAGAGAGAGAGAGAGAGAGAGAGAGAGAGAGAGTAAGATCTTAAAGAAAGACACAGCGAGACGGCGAAGGATAAAGAAGGAATCCTCAGATGACGGCGATATTGATGACAGCACAGTGGGGAAGAGGGGATGAACGGATGCAAGAAAGGGGAGGCAGGATAAGGAGGCTAAGAACGAGTGATCAAAGCACCCCGGGCCATGAGAGAGAAGGAGCAAGGGAGGGTGAGATGGGGAGATGGGGAGAGTTAGGACGGGGGAATGACGAGGAGGTGCAAGGATGAATGAGGAAGAGAAAATAAAGCACAGAGGGGAGAACAGAGAGGAGGAGGGTAAGGAGAAGAAGAGTGGAGGAGGAGGGAGATGTGCTGTTTTACTATAAAAATAATCTTTCAGAAATGGGTATAGGAGGAAGGGTGTAGCGAGCAGAGACCAGTGGGGAAGCAAAGAGAAGTAGTGCTTACAGCAACAACTAGAGATGTGACAAAAAGATAAAGGCAACATAGTCAACACTACATCTTTCTTTCCCTCTCTTTTCCTCATACACACATACATAGTCACACTCAAAACTAACTTTTAAGACTTTCCCTTCACACACACTTTTCCTCCCCCTGTGAGTCACGATTTGGGCCTCCGCATTTTGCCGTCTGAAATAAAAGCGGAAAACAGAACACAGCATGAACAGTACAGCCCTCACTTACCTATAAATGTACCCCTTATGCTCTTTTATCTTCTGGTTTCCTAAATCTTTCACGTGCACTATGTGTTTGTCCACGTGTAATGCCTCATAAATTACCAATAATTATTATAAAGCTCTGGGAAATGAGGCCCTGTGTTTTAGGCATTGTTGCCTTTTTCTACAAAGCCCCTAATACAAGGATGATACAGGAAATCATTTTAATTAAAAAGCCATTGTGTACTGGCGGAAATGGAATATGATATTAATGAGTATTTTTTCTTTCGCGTGTATAACTGAAAATAAGAAATGCTGTGTTTTTGTTAGTCCATCAAAATGAATGCTAATTTTGGAAAATTATAAACTACATGTTAACCTCTGTACAATGAATGGATGGATGAACAAAAAAAAAAGTTTAAAACCAAGAATAACAGCAATGCTTTTGAGTAATTTGATGTTCTAATTTGGAGAGTTTGGGATAACCCTAACCCATGATGCAGTATCTCTAATCTAGCCAATGTGCATAGATTTAGGTTCAACCTTGACTGAACAGGGTTATTCACCAAATATCATTCACCTCATTATCAGTCTTCCAATTATTTTATAAGCATTAACATACATTTTGTCTCTCATTTTAAAGCAAACTCCATCCATGCATTGAATGTGGCTTCAGTGACCTCAGTGCTCCCTAGTTATCTGCCACAGATTAATTTAAATGCTTATTGGATTTAAAGATTTCTGATACAAGCTGATCGGACATGTATGTAATGAAATTCCATCCTTTGACTCAGTTTAAATGGTGTAGTATTTCAAAACGAGATGCTAGTATAGCTATATTTAATACACTATGCCGAAAAGCAAGCTGCAGTTTGTTAGCATCATTACAGAAAAATAACGACATGAGACATTGGTCCCTGTTGGCTGATTTTATTGGTGAGATTGTTTCAATAGTGACATATTCATTCCAACTGCTGCTGTAAAATATAGGAAAAGGGAAGCTGTGGGACCAGAGAATGATAGACACAGGTAAACAGTAATATTTAACACTGTCACACAGATGTCCCATCATGATTGATGAAGCGGGAGCGAGCGGTATCCAGGATTAGCAGGTGCAACATGCAAAGTTGACTGGTTCCATGTCATTTCTGTTGCACGCATATTTAACAGAAGGTAATCAGTGTTGGCTATAGGTATCTGGACTTCTCCCCCCTCCCCCTGTGAGCACTCAACAAATGTCACTTTTTATTAGAGCAGCTGCTCCTGAAGCAGCCTGTGCACACAGCCCTGGCGTTACTAGATGACACACAACAGAATAAGTGAGGATCCTAATTGCATCATGTGTCATCTAAAATTATCTCATGTCCTTACGTGGCTTTGAGGTTTCCTCTAGATCGACATCGGTTTTCAAGTTGGGTTATTTTTTTAAAGTAATGATGAACTTGTTTGATGCTAAAGGTCACTGTAATGGATTCTGATCGACACAAAGCCAGAGTACATGCTACAACGTCATAATGTAAAGGTCCACTGCACATAAGAGCACTGCTCACTAGTGTAGTGTCGTATATTTCAAGCGACAGTGATGTTGGAGTGATGATGAAGGAATCTCCACGGACACTGTTCTTGCTGGTATAATGAAGTTTATTACAAACAAGCAACATATGTCAAGACGGGCGTCATGAACACCCGGAGAGTCCCAAAGTCGAACAGAACTCTACCCGTCGGGGCTCTCCCGATCACTTATATATGGATGTTGTTTACGCCCCAGACTTGAGGATAAAATGACGTCATAAACAGGGCCCCCAATGAAATATATGTTTCGGACATATGCATACACACTCCTTCATCCTCAAGGCCAAAAACACTCCCCAGAGGGGTCACCCAGCGGGCCCCAGGTGTGTAACATCAACAGTGGATCCGACCTTCCAAAGTCCCGGGCCCCTTCACGTATGCTCTCTTCATGCCTTATAAGAGCAAAATATACTACAGTAGTAAGTTAATTTCCTCTTTTTTAATAACAGCCACACATCGGTGCAACTTGAGGCCTTTCCACCTGTCTGTCAAGTGTCACCGACACATCAATAAGCTGGAGGGCTGGAAGAGGGGGGTGTATGTGTGTGTGTGTGTGTGTGTGTGTGTGTGTGTGTGTGTGTGTGTGTGTGTGTGTGCATGTGTGCATGCATGCATGCCGGTGTGTGTCCACCAGTGCTTGCGAACGTCCTTTGGATAAACCTGTCACAGCTCTTATCCTGCAAGCAGCTCTCTCTCCACCGCTGTGGACACACACACACACACACACACACACACACACACACACACACACACACACACACACACACACACACACACACACAGACACATACACAGACAGACACACATGCACAAGCACACTCAAACTCAGACACACATACACACATTACTGCATTATTGGCTCCTGCAAATGTGATGGGGTCTCAGCAGAGCTTGGTTCAGGGTGTTGGGTCATTTACACAAATCTCCTTAACTGTCTATCTGTGGAATGAATTTCTATCTGTGTAACTGAATGGTGTGTCTGCCAGTGCCTGCCCGTCTGTCGGACTGACTCAGCAGCCTATGTGAATCTGTTTGAATGAATGAATTGTTCCTGAGTTATTATGTTTTCTCTGCTTTATGTTCAATACATCAGGACCTGTAGTTTGGGACAATGCACATGTCGTCACCAGTGTGTGTCAACGCATTTTGCAACAAAGCATCAAGCGTCTATTGTTCCCAACTCCACGCTCTGATTTTTTGAAAAAAGTCTCTGTTTTTCTTAAAACTCATTTCAAACCACTTATTTTCACCCTGTTTCTTGTTTGCCAATCTGAAATAGTTTGTACCAACTCTTTGCCCATTTCAATCTGGCTCTATATGATTTGTTTCACTCTAGTTCTGTTTGTCTCTGTTTGTTCCTCTCTATTTATGTTCCCTTGTTATCCTCCGTGTATTTCCTGTCTCTACTCAGTGCATTCTGTTCTGTCCAATTTCTTATACCTCTAATGTGTTTCTATTCATTTCTATTGGTTATCGTCTGTTTCTCCATGTGAGGCTCAGACCACAGTTATTCTCTTTACCCCTCCTGTGGGTGGAGTCTGGCTTGGTCCCTACCTTATATGTCCTGTCATCTGTACATGCATCCCCCGAGGGAGCATCGCCTGGGTGAGCCTAAGGGATGTGCATGTATACCTGACAGCGCCTGTCCACACTCTTATAAAGGATGTGTCTGACTATCTTTTCAGTGAGTGCAGTTTAAGGACAACACACGTGGTGTTACCTCTGTCTTCTCTAAATGCTGATGATATCAGCATGTGAAGCATTGCAGAGTAATATAAATCACGCGTCATCCCAAATTGCACTCACTGGTGTGTATAGGAATATACGTCTGCTGTAAGAGTGTGTTGCATACAGTATTGCCTCTTTTATGTGTAACTATAAATTATACAGGTATAATTTATACCTTTTTTACGGTTGGACTTGTACGCTCTCAGAAAAAAAGCTTCAACATTGTATCTTTATCACTGGGGTAATGGGTACTTGGCTGGGCTCAATTTGCTTTTTAAATTATTTATTTCAACAGATTGGGATCAAAAACATTAACCTATTAATTTTGAAAAGGTGATTTGAGCACAGCACGCTTCAATATCTTGCCATACAACCAATACCCCAGTGACACAACAAGGTCCAATGCAGAATGTTTTTTTTCCTCTGTGAGTGTGTCTGTATAAATTATATGTGTATAATTTATGCCGTGTGCACAGCGCAATCCATGTGTCTTTATCTGTTATACAGTAATCAGTACTACTATCAATTATGAATAAGACTATCAATGAGATGTGATCAACACTTATAGAAAGTTAGGCAAATCTATCATCACATCTGGTCTTTATTTTTTTAAACCAATTGAGGATTAATTGATTTGCTGACAGTTAATCAGCCAATTTGGAAACAGTTGAATCTAAACTTCCTTGGTGGTGATTGGAGGAGACGAGAGCGGAGATCTGTTATTGGAGGAGAGGACAGCAGCTGTGAGTGGGACAGGAACTGCAGCCTAATCCCTAAAACCCCACCCCTAAAATAAAACAGCTTCATTCTGAAAAATCTACTGTCTTAACAGCAGAGACCTGATAGTCCAAAAAATAAGGACTGTTTGTATCTCACCATGCATATGCTATTTTTCATATCTAATTCATATCAGAAGTGTGATGTAAGAGCTCCATATTTTCACAATATGGTTTGGTAATATGACTTGACAGTTTATGTGTCATGAGAAAGTCATTCATTTCTAACATTCAAGCCACAAAATAACATTTAGTGTTGCCAATACCTGTAATATACTAAAATTAAGCTAATTTAAAAAAATCCCCTCATAGAGGGAGAGAGGTGGGGAGTTGGGCTGGCTGACCTGTAATCTACTCGAGGCGTTGAGAAATAATGCTATTAAGAATTTGATCTTAATTGCTAATTTGGTCATAAACTGAATTGATACATTTGGTAATTGATCTGCCCCATCTCATATAGCTGTGACAATCCAAATAATTTATCCAAAAACCAAGAAATTTAATTAAAAAGAAGTCCGCCCCTCGGTCCCTCCTCCTCTCCCTAACCCAGGTTTTCTATTTGTCACTCTGATTTGATTGACAGCTGAGGACACATGTGGGGGCACTGTGAGGGGCGGCAGTGGGGTGGTGACCAGTCCCGGTTACCCCGGCAACTATGGTAACCAGGCCGACTGTACTTGGATCCTATTGGCCGAACCTGGAGACACCATCTCTGTCATCTTTACAGACTTCCAGACAGAGGAGAAGTATGACTACCTGGAAGTGGAGGGGTCCGAACCACCAACCATTTGGTGAGTCACTTTATGAATGTATTCATTCATTCGTTCATTCATATGTGTGTGTGTGTGTGTGTGTCACAGTCATTGTGCTGCTAAGAAACGTGATAATGTGGATGTGCCAGAACTTTCCGTTCATCTGTGTCCGATACAGTATTTTATGTTTTAGAAAAAAAATTAATTGCAGTGTTGCGATGAGTCCTGGCTCAGTGTTAAATTGCAGAAGGGAACATATTTACGTGTGGCAGGATTTTTTTAAAATACCTGATGTGACTATTCGTTATTTCATTGCACAAATGTAGGTAGGTTAGAGTTGACATTTCCGTACAAATGTAGAGCGTCAGAGCGTCAGAAAGCACACAGTCGTCAGCAGGGAAAGGTGGTAAACAGTATAATACACCAGAGCTCCACTTCCCTTGGGGTGGTGGTGACTTATGTAAATGTGGGCCAAAAACCATACTGAAAAAAAAAAGGAAAGGATTCTCTGACCTGGCATTTCTGCAAAGATAGTGTAGTCACATAGCGGCAGAGTTTATGGAACAATTTAACCACACTTGGAGTACAGTAATAAAAAGTTAGAACAAGTAATAAAAATAAGTTAGAACTCAAGTAAGAACAGGTAATAAAATGGAAACGTTATTACAGATATAAAGTACAGTTCAGTACTTGTTCTTGAAGTTTAGTCATTTTTCCATGGAAAAAATAAAATAAAGTCTTGTGGGGGGGTTAATGTGCAGTCTTTGGCCTCGTATTTTAGAGATGAATTAATTGATCTGTGCTAGTCTGACTTTTAACAGCTCTCCATGGTTTTCCATCATTAGTCATGTGTTTTCAGATGGTTCACTCATAACAATATTTTATTGTGCTGGCCTCGTATAGATTGTTGGTAAATTAGGGTATTGATAAACCGTTGCTGGTGCTGTAACCAATTTGAATCTTATCATGGTCAGGGTTATTAGTTTATGTGCGTGTGTAATTGCTTTCGATGTAACAATGGTGGGGCAACTGCTGTTAGCAAAGTATTTGTCAGGAGATGTGTCCATGCAGGTGCATACCGCCATGCTCACTCATGTGTGCCCGTGTGTGTATATGTGTGCATGTATATACTGTATGTGCTTGTGTATAATTTAACTCATATCTCTTCTTGGTAAGTGATCAGGCTCCCATGGTAACATTTCATTGCATACACTTCAATTGAAAAGTTTTCATTAGAAATGCCAGATTTGATTATTATTTGAAAAATAGCCAGATGGTGTTTCTTTTCACTTGATGTATTTCACATGATTTATACATTCATTAAATAAAAGCAAAATACTATTAATCATAAAATACAGATATATACATTTTGTTTGATTCATCATGTTTGATTTATTTTATTTTATTAAATTTTTATTTTACTCTCTTTTTTGACAGTCCTGGCCAAAAAGGCAATATATTTGTAAATATAATACAAACCAACATACATACAAAAAGAGCCCATGCAAATTGATAATTAATAATCACCAGTAATCTGTTTTGCCTTTAAACACAATTTATTTTCAGGTGTGTCTGTCCTATAAATGTATTTGTATTTTTTCATAAAACAGGGACACTAATTATATTTAATTAAACACATTTTAATTTGTAGCAACTTTTTAGGAAACATTAGGCCATTCAGAAAGTCTGTGCCGATACAAAATCTACAAAACTGATACAAAAATAAACTTCTGAGGAATATTTACAACCAAAATAAATTGCTCAGAGTTGGATTGTTGGCCTTTGGACGGCAATGTGGTGGCGACTGGTAGTGTGAGATTTAGTCTGACTGGTGTCTTGGCTCATGTAACATATTGCTGTGTCGTTATTTACTTGCTGGATTAACTCTGGAGCATCAGACAGCATACTGAGGTGACTGTGTTGACTTTTACTCATATCACGGATCTTTCCCAGCAGCCAGGCTCATGTCAGGGTTGTAGTTTTGACCTGAGAAGAGAGAGCAGCGACATTCAGACATACAGCCTGCAGCAAAACTTATACCAACTTGCCCTGATGTTGCAAATAACTGAAGATGCTAAATTAACCCTATTTAAACCCTGAGCAGAATAGTAAATACATAAATGTATGCATAGTAATATTTGTGGGTAAGAGTGTCTTGTTCAGCAGAGATGTCATAAAAAGGGACATTGCAGAACGCACAACGCCTTGCAGTGAATGTGATACCTTACAAAAGTCAGTCCATGGTTCCAACTTGTCAAACATGGGGATGAAACAATAATTTGCAAAAATCTGAACCCCTAAGGAGTGGATAAATGTTCCCCAGTTTAAAATATACAGTTTCCTTTGAGGTATTCTGATGACAGGGTCAGAATTTGATACAAACAGCCTGATCCCATGGATTCTTTCATCCTGTAAATGGTGCTGACTGCTGGTGGTGCTGTAATTGTCTGGAGAATCTTTTCTTGACATGAACTAGGCTGCACTAGACGCGGTAGTACCAATTTCGCATTGTTTGAATGCACCTAAGCATTGTTCCTATGCAGGTGCATCCCCTCATGGCCACAGTATGCCTTTTTTTCCCGTTGGATACTTCCATATCAGAAAGCATGCATCATCTCCGGGTGGCTCCAGGGAAAGGACAGTGATGCCAGTTTCCTACAGTGACCTACAAAGTCCTCATATCTCAACACAGTACAGCACCTCTGAAATAAGGTTGAATGGTATCGCTGCAGAACAATTGTGCTGCAGAATGTGTCAGTGTTGTACTAGAATGTGTGCTGGAAAATCAGCAGGGACTTGGTGACGTATTGAGTTAACGTGGACCAAGTTCTCTGAAAGACGTCAGCCTGTTCTAGGGGCATAAAGGTTACCGGGTGCCGGCTGGGTGGAAGTAGATACTGATGGTGCAGTCTGTTTTTGGCTTCTGTATATGTACATTCACAGCATGTATAGAATGGTTGTAGCGAGAGCTGAAATATAAAATTGGTTAGTCATGTAAGATTCATAATTTTTACAGCAATGATTTCTTGAATGTGAAGATTTTTCAGCTTTTCCCTCTTTCATATTCTTGTAAATTAAACATGAAGCGTGTTGGACTGGTGGACAGACGAAATAATTATGTTTGAATTCAACATAACTTTCAAAGTTCGTTCTTCATGTAACTCAGGCAAAGGCTGCACCGAAACAACCAACACTGGGGGACATTTCTAAAGCGAGAATGAGACAAGGCCAAAAATATCACAGATAGGGTTTGCTGTTTTATACTTTTTGTAAAAAGGTTTTTCTTAATGCAATGCAATGAAGCTCTACATTGGGTTGAGTTTAATAACGTAAATGTACTTGTGTAGCTGTATTATCCAGGATAATACAAGTATCAAATTGGGACTCTGTATTGGCAGATACTCAATATTTAATGACTTTGATTGGGGTCGGGGGAAAAAAGACTTGATCAGGACATCCACACATCACTTATGATTCCTTTCACATCTGTTTTTGTCTGTGCTTAAGTATCTATGCCTGTTTGCATGTAAGTACATGCATTCATGATTAAGTCTGCAGCTGTGTAGCTTTGGTCTACAACGGTGTGCTTTATAATGAGTGGCATCTATTATCTATACAGTACTCTCAGTTGATATTTGTCCTTTTTGTCTCCATGGAAACTCCTGAAGCTTGATATTGACGCAAAGTCACTCTGTAAACAATACTGTTTCGATCCCCCTTCTCTGTAAACAACGTTCCTTTATCTGTCTTATCAGAATGATGATGATGATTATGGAAAAAAGAGACACATTGAAATGACATTAAAACAGTTGAGCATTTAGCATACTAAATACTTTAACCTCCAACTTCACAATATTCTGTCATACATGTGTAATCGGCTAAAATCAACCCCGCTGGCAGTCATTTATTAAGTTTCCTAGCTATTTCACGTGGCTGATAACTGGATTTCTTTTCACTACTGTGCATCTACTGTTTGCACTTTTTATTTATTTATTTTTTATTTGTGTTGAGTTGAAAGATTACCAGCTTAAGGAGAATGACTTGGCTAATGAGAGTATCCCTGCACTCCCAAGACTCATGTGATCATTTTCAAACAGTCTACATAGAAGCATACAAATGTGATCTTTATTTATTGTAGGCGCAATAAATACCCAGACAATCTGAAATGAAATGATTCTTGATGTCATGAGTTCAAACATTAAGATATCTGAGTATCTGAGTATCAAGTACCTTCTTGGTAACATCAAGTATTTATGCAAATTTAAACTGGCAGAAAGTGAAAGAAAGACGGCCTGTAATTATTTCACTCGTCAAAGTCCTTAAAAAACACTTGTTCTTGTTCACCTTAAATGGCTGCACTTGCTGCAGCAGGATTTAAACAACTGGCTCTTTTGTTGTAGAATAGTCTTTCTGAAAACTAGGCCATGCTGGCTGATCCCTTAGCAATTGCCTCACAACACTCAGTGCTAATATACTAATTTCCATTGGCAATTTGTGAAAGGAGCTAATAGCTAAAATGCTAATTTCCAATGGCAATTAACAGAGAAAGCTAATGGCTGATTTACTAATATGTGTGGGAAAGAATTTGTTATGAGTTTATCAGTTGCTGCAGGGCTGACAATAGCAGTCTCACACACACACACACACGTTTGTAATATACAGCCATGTTCGTATACAAACCGATGCACACACACGTTCACTCCTAACAGACAAAGATGCACACTCACGGAGACTCTCCTTCTCACACCAGACCCCTTCATCTAATCAGTATGCGTAGAGGTGTGCTCGCGCCTATGAGAGTAGTATATCGCTGTGAGCTAAGTGCCTGTAATCCTAGCATAACACTACACACACTAATACACACATAAACACACACAAGTTTCATATTTTGTTGTTTCAGAATCAGTTGCCCTTGAAACCAAGTAGAGCATCTTAACTAGAGTGATCGCTCTCCCTCTCTTTGTCTCTCTCTCTCTCTCTCTCTCTCTCTCTGCCCTTCTGTGCATCTATCTGTCTGTCTGCTGTGTATCTCTGTCTTTCTCTCCCTGTCTATCTCAACATAAGTCCAGAATATAGCATGCTGTTTAGTGCTCTTAGGTGCACCTACTTGACAGCCCATCACCGAATCCACCATAATGGTGGACTGAGCTATTCAAAGGCTGTCATTTAACAATCTCCTGCTTGTCAAAGATTTGTTTTCTAGAGGCACTGGAAATTAATTTTGTCAGGTTTGAGCTGGATGCCATGTTGCCAAGTGCCTGAAGTCATATCACTGTAGGCGAGTTTCTTTAGCAGACAGCTTTCTCTGCCCGACACCACAGTGTGAAATAGATACTCACGTACATATATTGCACAATATGTACCAGATTCATCCTGTTATTCAGATACAGTATGTGCATGTCGCCAACTTACATATCCATGTACATATTCATTACTGACAGTTTTAAGAAGTGTCCAGTGTCACTCCGGTATGTTTAGTGTTCCGTCAGCTATCATTGATTGGATGCCATGTAGTGTAGTGCAATCATATGTTTTTTATTTATTTTGTATTTTACAATGAAAAAAAATAGTGATTAGAAATATTGTGATGGTCATTGTTATATGTTTCGAAGCAGAATTCCAAAATGAAAGAAATGGAGGACAGATAAATATTCAGAAGATTACCTGCCAACTTAGGGATGCATTGGAGGATGACTTATTACTAATGAGAGTATCCCTGAGAAGTCCCAAGACTCATAACATCATTTTCAAACAACACTATAGTCCATGTGACAGCATGCAAATTATATCTTTATTAATTGTGGGCACAATATATACCCAGACAATCAGAAATCAAAGGATGTTTGCTTTCATGATAGGTTCAAACACTAGAATTATTTTGAATACATAATGTATAAGTACACATCATGAGAAAAACAAATCGTTTTCATTTCTGAAAGAAGATTTTGTGTTTACAACACAAGAACACATGCAGGCATAATCACTGATTAAAGTCACAACTTAAAAGGAAGACAGAGTGGTTACATAAACTCACTTAAATAGATCAATCACTCAAACATGTACTCATAACATGATAAACTTAATATAGTGTTTGAAATGAGTGTGCCAGGCAATTGTGAGCAGAATATAAGCTTGAAGCAAAAGTAAGAGTAATCTATCCAGCATTTGTGAGTTAGTTACAACAAAGGCCATACATATTTATGGTCCTCCCACAGAGGGTTTCGGACTTTTTTTCCTCTCCTATTAATAAAAAGCATATTTTCGCTGCACCTGTATGGGTGGTAGAAGTTATAACTTTACCCTACTTGTTCATGAAGTTTGTTTACACATGTTCACACACATTGTCCTGTTTATTAATAAGCCCACATTGTTTAACTGTTTCTTTGTTTGTTTTGTCTTTTTGCACAACACAGATTATTTCTTTTTTTTACTTTAATAGCAAAATATTTTGTTTCTACCTATTCTACAGGCGGCATTATGAGACGTATTGCCATCCTGCTGACGTTGTTTGATTTTATAGAGAGAAACAGCTAAGTACTGTACGACTGGAACAAGCCCAGGTTATTCCCAGAGATACAAACCCAATTTTCTCTCACATCATCAATCAAAATTTACTCATTCTGTGCAGTGTTGAGATTGGTCTGGTATTCAGCTTGGCTCAGCTTTGTACTGTTCTGTCTGTGTCCGTTGTGAGTCTGTACAAATATCATAACCCGTCACATGTTTCTGTGTGACTCGGCATGAGAAATGTTAACAGTGAAGCATTTTCGAGCTGTGCTCAAAGTTGTAGGGTTTGTTCGAGAGACGTAAAAGGAGTTGTGTGTAAAAGACAAAGAGAGTTTAAAGGTGTGTGTGTGTGTGTGTGTGTGTGTGTGTGTGTGTGTCGTCTATAGGTGTGTGTATGTATACTGTATGTGTACGTGTTTGTGTTTGTGTGTGTGTGTGTGTTTGCGAGTGTGTGATGTTATGCTTGCCGAGTGCTAATCAATGCTGCTGGCAGAGAGGATGCTGGGATAGCAGCACCATCCCGAATAGGAAATGGAGCGATGACCTTGAACACAAACAGACAAACACACACACACACACACACACACAAACACACACACACACACACACACACACACACACACACACACACACAGCAAACAAACACACATATCAGATTATTTCAAATATGTGTCTGAAGATACAGGGCAACACAAGCTTATGAATACACACAAACCGGGAGGGAGGCTAGCTCAGTTCTAGACCTCTGAATCAATGTCCACATCTCGATTGTGTCTCACAATTTAAATAGACCAAGCGTTGCCGTCAGTAATGACTGTGACCCTGTTCGGAGGAACACCTTCGCAGTCAGAGCCTTTGTGTGCAGAATGTAACGGTACTCTGTGGAGTTCTTGACCTCTAGTAGTTCCACGGCGCCACGTTTTGATGAGTGGGTCCCTGTTCTGTTTGGATCATGAGGATGCATATGTGCAGGCACGAGCGTGTGAAGTGATACACATTCCTGCCGAGGGTTTCACGCTACTCCGCCTGACTTACAGGTGCGGGAAATGCGCCGAGGAAAGTAGCCATGTGCCAGCAAAATGCTCATCGACTTTGCAAGGTGGCTTTGCAAATGTTGTCTGAGGAAGGACTTGTATTCAACACATTTGTTAAACCTGAAGGATACACACAAGACATTTTTGATGATGAAAAAATGAATGCAAGCAACTTCCACAATGTATTTTTTAAGCTGGTGAAACCACCAAATTGAGGCCGAGGTGGACACACGATCATGTATACGTCATGATCACATTCTGTTTTTAAGACAGTTTATATGTATATCAAGGCTAGAACAATGACTTAAGGACAGCAATGAGTCTGTGCTGGTACCTGGGGCACATTATCCTTAAAGGGCCAGTATTTATCCTTAAAGGGCCAGTATTTGCTGTAGCTATGGGTGGTAAGCCTTTCAAATGCAGGTACCACTGTTAGTATCGTCCATGACAGCTGCCTAACACGATCAATTACTGACACTGCCAGTTTACTCCTGCTTGTGTGGGCAGTAATATAGTAGTAAAATATAATAACTACAAACAGCTCTATAGGCTCTAACAAATATGGCTTTATTTATATTGCACTGCTCTGGAAGTCTGTAACAAGCTTTATTGTAATTGAATTAGTGGCTGTCTTCACCACGGTAAAGTAAGATAACACTGAAAAAAATTCAGATTTTTTTGTCATTGTTTTGTTCTTTTTCTCAAAACTGAACTGCTGCATCAACCACATGAACCACTTATTTCAGAGTCAGTCAGGAGACTCCAGAGAATCCATTACCAGACGCAGACATCGGCCTCTCACAGAGAGCTTGTAAACAAGTTCATGATGCAGACTATTTTCCTGTGGATCTCTGTGCAACATTAGGGCTTATAGGTTATGCTAGTGACCTTCAAACCGTTTCTCTGGGGGTATCAATTTTTAAATCCAATTTCTGGTGGCCCAAAGTATAATTTGGGTCTACAAGTCTATTGTCTTGGCGTGTCTAAGCAAATTTACCCCAATATTAACCCACACCTTTGAAACAAATTACTAAACTCTTTTGGGAATCCACCTTCTTTTTTGAAAGAGTCAACACAGTTGAGAGAAGTGGAGAGGGGAGGCAAGATGACAGGACAGCAAGAGAGGTGTCATTGTGTTTTAGAGAGGCAGTGTCAGGTCACGCAGAAGATGACAAGAGAGGCAAAGAGACAAGAGAGGACAGGGTAGAACCGAGGAGCAGAAAGGGCAATTGGGGTGACAAGAGGAGCCAGGAGAGAAGAAGTGGAGATGAGAGGTAAGTAGGTGAGGTAGGGAGGAGACGAAAGCAGAGGTGCAGAATTAGGGACAAGGAGGGTTGAGATGAGAGTTGACAGGACTAGGGAGGTGGAAAGAAGCATAAAAGGAATGGAGGGGGAGACACAGGAAGAGAAGGCCTTCAGGGGGATTCATGGGTGAGGTAAGAAGGTGTAGAAAGAAAGAGACAGAGACACTGAGAGGGACGGAGAAAGGTAGAGAAGGACAGACTGAGGCACATTTACTAAGTGACAGCGCATGAGGGTAAATGCGATCATGAGAACAACACTGCGGTTAGATTAAAGCTACGTAAACAACTTAATCCAGCGTTTCCGTTACTCAGGTCACATGGAGAGTGTTCACTGTTGGATTAAAATGTGTGGAGAACTGTGAAATTAGTAGCATTATGTGAAGATTGTTCAGAGATGTAAACACCATGCCCCGACTAAGCCTGTCCATCTGAGTTCTCCCGAGCTGAGCAGCTTGCCCAGTACACGAGAGTGTCAATTTTTAGAGCTGCTGTTTCTCTCACAGCTTGCGTTAACGTCTCAAATCTGGACAAACTGCAGGGTTGTTGCATAGGAGCAGACGAGAAGGCAGCCACAGAGACAGGCATTTGCTTTGTAGGAGGGCACTTTCTGAATTCACCAGTTGCCTATAGGGGAAACGATGCATCCTCCTCCGCTCTGCATGTAAACAGCTTAATCAAATTACTCTTAGAATCAAAGCAAGGTCTATAATTAGATTAATGTGTGATAATTAGATTATTGTGTTTATGCAAACAGAATCACATTATACACATTCACTCTAAAAACAAAATAGGTCACTTCCGCTCTAGGGCTTTGAGGCATCTTCAACTTTTGCACCTTTTCTTTTTTAATACTGAGCAGCATGACAAAGCTAAGTCTCAATTATCGTATGTGTATTTGATCTTTGTATTTTTATAACTTTCATTCAAACCATTGCCCTCGGCTTACAGATATTCCAAAACACATCTCTCAGGGTAAAAACAATGATGATGTTCTTTTGATGACTACTTAATTGTAATGTTTTGGTGAGGGTCTCTAATATTGATATTTGCACTTAATGGACTCTGCAGAGTTTGCTGTTTTTCTTTTGGCTGTCTCCAGGGCCTCAGCAGGAAAGCATTTTTTTTTTCTTCTTTTTAAATCACAGCTAACTTTTTATCGAAAGCAGACAGAAGCTCTGTTGGCTCCAAGGGCTGTGAAATATGATTTTCATTCGATATTGTCAGACATTTATTACAGTGAGCACATGTCATCACTACAGGAGCAGTGTTTCTGTGCAGGTCACTGTTGCTGGGCAGTGAAATTTGATATTTACTATTCCCACAGCGAATAACCTTTCCAGGTGGTGCTAAGCCTAACCCGAGGGACCAGGCCAGAGTTTGAGCACCACTGGAGCATGATATGTAGTTGGGCCAGGCCACAGCAAATTAACTCAGCAATCATAAATACGTCGTCATTGTCATTCCCTGTACTAAACCCAGTCTGTGTGTGTGTGTGTGTGTGTGTGTGTATGCAAATATGCACTCATTTATGTCTTTATTTGGTTGAGTGTGTTTCTGTGTATGTACTTATTTGTGTATATGTGGTTTGGAAGTGTATTGAATAGTCAGCCACTGGTGGCTAGGGTGCTAAAATTATAATACAATGTAATGTAATAATAATAACACCAGCTCCCCTCTCCTTGTCTCCGTCCCCCGTCTCTTCCACTTTCTCTCCAATTCTCTGTCTCTGCTCTGATTGCGGTGCCGTCCCGCAGGCTACACACACACACACACACACACAGACACACACACACACACACACAAAAAGGGTTTGAGAAGAGGCAGGGAGCCGCCCAGCGTTGCCATGGCTTTTCTGGAAAGAGACTGAGCTAAAACAAAAGGAGTGAAGAGACGGGATGGAGAGTAAACCCTGGAGAGTCTGAGGGAGGGAAGGAAGAAGGGAGACAAGAGGAAAAAGAGTAAGAGGAGAAGAGAGAGGGGGAAATAATAGAGAGACGTAATAGTTTGAAACTATTATTCACTGGCTTTAATACCCAGTTGTTCCTTTTTTTGTGGAACACATTCCTGGCACTGTCACCTCACGACAAGAGGGGCCTGAGTTCGATCCCCGATCCCGGGCGGTCCTTCTGTGTGGAGTTTGTGCCCGGTTCCCTCCGGGTTCTCCGGCTTCCTCCCACAGTCCAAAGACATGCAGCTCAGATTAATTGGAGACTCGGAATTGCCCAAAGGCACGAATGGTTGTCTGTGTCTCTGTGTGCCCTGAGATAAACTGGGTGAACCCAGGGTGAACCCTGCCTTCGCTCAATGTCAGCTGGGATCGGCTCCAGCACCCCTAAATAGGATAAGCAGTTTGGATAATGGAATGGGAATGGAACACAATTTATAAAAGAAGGCGGTGCGTTTTCATACACGTTTAGTGAAGAGCTGAATATGTAACATGGTTAGACATAGAACAAAAACAGGATTCCCTTATGATAACTATAATATATGATTAAAACACACCTCTGATTAAAAAATGAAATAAAATAAAAACCTATTCAGTTTCACCTAACGTCACAAAATCACATTTTATTCAGAGTGATTTAAGAGTTTTTGTCATGGGCCAATTTGGATGCAGGCCTCGTATTAAATCTACTCCGACAGATAGACAAGTAGAAATCAACATGTTAACACTTCCAAATATGATATTGAGTCTGGTTTGTCAATCTGTGGTGGAACAAGCCAAAGCCAGATTTTCTTTCTGATATGTAATAGATAGTGACAGTATTTGGCTGGGCTTTGCACCACATCAAGAAGTAGAAGAAGTAACTATATTTGTAACCTGCTTGCTCTGCCATCACAAGCATAAATTACCCAACAGATGGTATAAAATGGGCTACACAGGGAACATACCTCTATAATATACAAAACTCAGCTGTTTCTGCTTGGAAGGTATATTATTTAGTTTTTTATTGAGCTTAATTTACATCACTCAGCTCACTAGTTTTTTTTTTTTTTTTTTACAGCATCACAGCCAATCTGTTGGTTTATTCAGATGTACTTTGGAGATGAAGTCCATGGCCAAAAATGCACAGACATTCCCATGTTACACCCACATGTGAACATTAATGTAATAAAGCACAAATATGCTGCCTTTAGATGTCACACTCTTCTGGTTTCATTTCAACAAGATATTGGAAGCTGGATGCATGGATTTGCACCACTTGAGATACAAGAGTTTAGTGAGTTTAGACACTGATTTTGGGTGATGAGATGAGGCCTGGCTAGCCAACGGCGTTCCAGTTCCACCAAAATGTGTTTTGATGGGGTTGAGGTCAGGGCCCATGTGCTTCCACACCAAACCCAGAGTAGTCCATGAAACAAGTGTTTTTATCATTTGAATTGTTTCAAGGGTTAATACCTTGCTCAGTTCATAAATGATCACTGTCAAAGATATTTTTTCCCCCAATATGGTCCACAGCCCACCTATTTATGTTTAATTTCAGCCCTACGCTGTCCGCGTGAACGACCCAGTTTAAAAAAAACACCTTGCTGCTTTATGAGGAGGCGAGCAAGGAGGAGGAGGAGAGAAATTTAAATGAGATAAAGGGAGGGGAGGGAGAGACAGAGCAGGGTCCTGTTGTGAACACTGATTACTCTCTGCCCACTTGAGATTGATGGAGAGTGACACAGCAGGCATGCTCGCGCAAGCACGGACACATACACACACACATATTAACAACACGCACAAATACATACACACAATGTATCAAACAGAGACACACGCAGAGAACTTCTCTGTCTCTGTATATTGATTGATGATGGCTCCTCCTAGACTACATTCAGACCAACACTCCTGCAGAGTGTGTGTGTGTGTGTGTGTGTGTGTGTGTGTGTGTGTGTGTGTGTGCGTGTGTGTGTGTGTGTTTGTGTGTGTCTGTGTGTGTGTGCGCGCATTCATTTCTCTGTTTGCATGCACTTGTGTGAATGAGCATTTTTCTCTCCCTGCATTTGCGTGTGTGTGTGTGTGTGTGTGTGTGTGTGTGTGGCAGTTCCCACCTGTCTTAATTAGAAGAGGCTATTAAGACAGATTGCCTGATTAAGTAGCATACCCCTACTGTCTTATGAATAGAAACACACATGTACACACAAAAGTTAATGTTGGCTAGTGTAGCTCTCTAACCCCCGTGACCACTGATGTAAGGATTCCACATGTTTGTGGACAGCCATTCATTGCACAGCCGGTGGAGACTCTTAACCTCGTCTCTCTGGTCCGATATCAAGTTGCCAGTGCAGCATGTCCATCTGTCTTGTCTGTGCAAGATGTCACTTATGAGATTAAAGTCTTCTGGTTGAACATCAACGGTGAACAATGCAACGGTTCGCGGAAGAGCCGCACCGCACAGAAACATTGGACCTTGATGACTGATTGCATTTTGAGCCAAAGACTAGATGAAGTGCATCTCATGATGAAAGGTATAGAATAAATTAGTGTTTAGCAGTTTGGACTCACAGCAACAGCATTATGCTAGGAAGAGCTGCAAGTGGCTGCGAGCTACACTACGGAAAACATTGCGTGTCTTGTCTCAACTGGTACGCTTTGTTGTCTAATAGAGTAAACAGATTGTTTACAATTTTCATTCACTCTAGGGTTGAGAGAACAACTGGGATTTCCAAGCAATTTAAAGTTGTTAAATGTGTGAGCGGTGCAATTATAATCCGCAGATTGCACACAACATGAGTGAACAATTGTGATTGAGCTGATATATAACTGTCTGTCAAAACTTGATCTAATGCTCTATGAAGTCAACCCATTTTTGTAAACTCATCATGCCACCGATTATTAGTTTTGTTTTCTGTTAAGATGCACAATCACAGTCAATAGTAAACTGCTACAATTTCCAAAAAGAAGCTCTAAGAAATATATAAATGTCTGCATTACATTATGAAACGTCTGCTGTTCAACATGGCAGAAAATTACCTTTTTTAAAATTGAATGCTGTTTATGTTTTATTAATAAAAACCCCACACTAGACTCTGCTCTCTAGTAACACTGCTTTTGTGTTTTGTGATTACAGTCTGCTTAGATGCCAAAATGAATAATTAACAAGTTAACAAACGAACCAATGTACCTCTGTCAGCCTCTGTCTCCCCCCCTCGTTGCTTCCCTTGCTCTCTCCCTCCATGTCTCACCATACCCCCATCGATCTTTGCCACCCCATGCTTCTTTATTTCCTCCCTCTCTCTCATTCCCCGACTGCCGATAGAATAGCTGGTTTGTATTTCCATGGAGGAAGAGAGGCACAGAGGATAGATGGGAGGATGGTAGACAGAGATGGAGAGAGGGAGAGATGCTCTTTTGGTCTAGTGTATTTAATCAATTATGTTCTCTTGCTCCTTCTGGCAACTCTCTTCTCGATATTCTCTTTCTCCTGCAGACTCACACGTACACGGTGTCACACTCGCTCTCCATCGCAGTATCTATTTTTCTATTTCATGTGGTTGTGCTGTTGTAGAACATGGAACACTGGAGGCCTTCATACGTTTTCAGTATATTTACTTGGTAATATTGATTATTATCAGAGAACAATAGTTGTAGCGTGACCTCCCTTCATATTTCTGGGAACAATGATTGTTGGTGGTTGATTGCTGACAGACTCCTATGAGGGTTTGAGCATTCGATATAAAAAACATTCTCCCATAAGGCACCACCGCATTGGGATTTACTTTGCTTTATACAACTGTGTTGTGAAATATCACCAGAGCAAGTTATTTCATTTGGTTCCCCAGAGAATAACACAAAGTCACTTTATTTCATAACAGAGGCACTTGCTTTAAACAGAGGAACTAGAGACCATTTCACAGATTTTCTTTTCTCAGATTATGTCCTATAATAAGTATTTTTTCTTTTGCTGAATGTACTCTGCTATGCTGCTATTATCATTATAATCAAGTTAAGGACACCCAGGTGGCAATTAAGAGCCATTGTTTAAACTTCTTTAATATGTTAGTATCTTTCTTGAGGATTATGTCTGTTATTTAGTTCAAACAAACTATTCCACAAGCTTTGTAGATGTTTCATGACATCTTAAGAAAACTTTCACTTTCAGAAGTTTTAAAGCATCAGTAGCCCTCAGCACTAAGCCTGGCTTCACCCAATGCATTTTACGGCTATGTCACTGTCAAATCACATGGTAGGACACCCTCTCAGACCTAGGTATTAAAAATAATATTGGAGCCCATCAGGAGATGATCTATAATACCTCGGGGCAGCTCTGAAGTGCCTTTATAGTAGATGTCTTGGGAGAACACTTACCAGTCACAGACAGAAGCCATCAGCATAGATGAATGATTTAATAATGCATTACAAATTGTCCACACGGGGAAAATCAACTAGCTTCTCAGCACCTCAGACATTGATGTTTCTTAGAAGTATTAGGTTTCCTGCTGAAAGCCTCATTTTAAGCTTTAATTATCCCTAAAAGTAGTTTTCCAGTATCATCATCATTCATGTGCCATGCCAGGCACCTATGCAGGAGGTGTTTCCAGCTGCTTTGGGGATCCAGATGGGTGACCTTTTTAGTCGCCAGCATGTCTCTCTGACCTCCCAGCTCCTGCTGTAAAGAGAGGTTTTTACCTTCATCCTGCAGCTTGGAGTTGTTTAAGTGCTTCCTGAGCATGCAGTTTAATCGTTTAGCGTCACACACTGGCTCTCGGTTTAGATTTATGATTTAATTCCTGTTTTAATATTGGAACAGATTGAATATGCACACACTCTGCCCTTAATGATGCACTCTGGGTAATGATGTCATAGCAGGAAGTGAATTGAGAGCTGTAAACATGAATAATGTGTGCGAGAGAGAGAGAGCGCATGAAGATGAAGACACACAGAGACGAGAGCTGAGGAAGGGAGAAGGGAAAGAGGAAGGGAGAAGGGAAAGAGGAAGGGTAGGAGAGAGGATTACAGAAAGGTTGACCTACAAACAACTCCAGCAAAATAATAGTATCAAGAGATGGAATCCTCCTGCAGTGTTTTCACTTTTCAGCCTGAATCAGGTTATAATAGAGGGCCAGGTTACAGTGTTGTTAAATACTCATAGAAAAGATAAATAATGTAGTAAGAGAGACAAAAGGAGACGTTCTCTGAAGGACTGTGTTTGACATAACCTGCCTCTGCTAAAGTATTTGGTTGAATCCGAGGCTATTGTTCAGAATTCTTTGCCTGTTGTTAGTAAGCATCATAATCCTTCACATTCTGTGCTCAAGCATTTGATGTTTTACCACACAAACAAAACATCACTTACAACATTTAAAAGTTATTTGTATTAGATGTATTTCTTCTCATGTGCTACACAACATACTTTAAATGGGAATCTATACTTCACTTGTGGCCATACTAGTAAGCAGTAATACACACACATTTTCTGGATACATTAATTTTCTTACATGTTTTTCTGCCTTTATTTAATTTAATTTATTTTTTTACACGTTATAAAAATGTACTTTGAGATGGTACTGTTTGTCCATATCTTTTCGGGTAAATAGATCACATACATGTATAGACAGTTTAGATGTATTTTTATCAGATGTTCCATCCGCTTTGTTATCTGAACATCGTCCATCTCATTTAGTGTATTCAATTTGAATACTATTTCATTATTCTTTCTAAATGGGATCTGCAAGGCAGTGACTGGTGTTTTAGTATGTATAATAAATTATTTGTTGATAGAAAAAGACAAATACAATGCACTCCCATTTCTTCGTGGTTAAGACATCATCTATGAATCACAACGATCCCGCTTTGAGTCTGACTAGGTTTATTTATCTTCCTCATTTTCAGTTAGTTCTCTAATACTGTCTGTAATGAAAGCCTATAACTTCCCAAAAACTACAAAAACAGACCAATACTTGCAGAATCAAACAATAGTAGAAACATATATGAAAAGTCTCTCTTTCTCTCTTCAGGTAAATTGTTTGCATTTCTTCTATTCGTGCAGCTGACAAATTGAATTCAATTAACTTTTTTGTAATCATTGTCATTGTCCTTGTAATGACCCAATCCCAGCAAATTAGGCAGATACAATTCTATTACATGGAAACTTTTCCCCAGAGTGGAAGAACATAAATCTCATAATATAGTTGCCTACTTTATTTGTTGGTCACCTACATTTACATTTGTGTTATTGTTGTGCTGTGTTGGCATTGTTGCATGTAAATCAGGTAGTTTTTTATCTATCTGGGCCTGTGCGACTACTTTGCATGTCGGTGTGAATTTATGTTTGTGTGTGTGACTAATAGCAGACATCAGAAAATCCTACTGATCTAGGGCACAAGGTGACCCTCCCTCTGTCTCTCTCTCACAAACACACACACGCAAACCAACACACGCAAACACACACCTTCTAAAACATCTGCTCAGCATTTCTTGTGCTCTACTTCATAGCGCTGGTTTTGGAGGGTGCAGGTGTTGGAAAGTACTGTACACACTAAACCATCCATGTGTGTGTGTGTGTGTGAGCATGCATTTCTGTGCCCGTGTGCGTGTGGATATTAATGGACTGCGAAGGTTAACAGCAGGGGTTTATAGAAGGAAACAAGCGAACATGAGAGGGCAGTCCATTTCAAACTCGTACCTGTGTCTCAAATGTAACAGCCAAGGTGATATTGCTTAAAAGAAACTATAATGAAATTGGAGTAGAAAACGCACCTGTGGCTGACACTACAAGATGAAAGCACCATACATCAAAGGACTGACGTATAGAAGACGATTATTGCCAGCAGACATTGTATTTCAGCTACAGATATTTGAAGTTATACTGGAGGGTGTTTTATTCTCTAAGTGTCTACTGGAAAGCAGTCACCTCCTCTAAGGCTGCCAACAATGACCTAAAACTCTCACTTTGCCAACCACAAGAGCTTTGTTCATCTGCTCAGCCAATTAAGCGATCTCATTCTCCCTACTTGATGAAAGAATTGCAAATTGGGTCCTATCTATTGGTGCTGTGCACCATCAAAGCCCCAGCTCATAAGCTTGCTTCAATGCGAAAAAGCTAATATTATTGAGAGTGCTATACTGCAGTTTGACAGTCCGGAAGTTGTTTGAAACCCTGTTGATTTGCATATAACAGTCCAAGAGATACAATGTAGGTTAATAGTAGCGGTCAAATTATTTAGAAATAATAACTATCCGATACAACACCAACCTCATTCAAATGATCAGAAACTATCATGATAATTGAGTGTGTGCTTAAAGTTGCTGGGTCAAATCCCGAACAGCTGGCAAGATCTTACGATCTTGGCAAGAACAATGAATAAGAAAAAACAATTAAGAGCAAATGAGGCACCCTTTAGCATGCAGCAAAATCCCCAGTTTCTCCGAGAGGAGCTACAGAAAGAGACCGGTTGTGTTGGACAGTGTGGTCCTTACACTGTTTGTAATTCACTCAGCGTTATTACAGACACAAGAGGCTTTGTCCTCACCTCATTCTAGACAACAGTTGCACACAAATACACAGGATACCCAGGCAAGACGGAGAAAGTGACAGAAATTTAAGTGACGTAAACTAAACCGTAGGCAGACTTTTAGTGGCTGTTGTTGCCGTGACATTTTTTTACAGCTTGACTACCTTGTTTTACAGACTTTGGCTTTGTTCTTACACAGAATGACTTCACAATTTATGGTGTTTTTCCCCTCTCCCTCTAAGTACTGACTCATAGATATATTTGCGTGTGTTAATGGTCTGTAGTATCTTGAAAAGAGCCAAACGAAGTTTAAGACCATAGAAAAAGAAGGGGAGTTGAATGCACATTCACATTTTAATCAACACAGTGGGATGGTCAGAGCAAAGGACATTTTTATGTTTACTATTGCCATTGCAGATAAATGTGAAACGCTGTAGCGGGCTAACTTCCGTATCAGCAGGTCACGGGATAATTCATGCCGGCCTGACGTGTAACACAACAGCGTCGGCGTCTTGTGTGCCATGGAACACAATACACCAACCATGGAAGTAAAAGGTGAAACATAGATGTACAACTGTTGGATCAGGGCCAACATCAGCTGGTTCAGGTGTGCTAAAGCAGAGAGAAATGGGCAGGTTGGGGGTCTGGAGGTCTGGAGCTGGGAACTCAGGGTCCACCCTCATTTAAAAGTGTTCTGAATCTACTCATTTGAGTTATCCAACAGAATATAATCTTACTTGGCAAACATTGACAGCAGTATTAAATGTTCAAACGAAAGCTGTTATATGTGTAAATAATAAAATAATTAACTATAGCATGTTTGGATTTTAAGCTTTTTGAGGCATTATCTCTAATAATGGTTCAAAATTGAAATTGCATAGTTTTTGTTGAAAAAACCTTCAGATTTTCCCTAAATTTCACTTTGCCTATGATTTTCTGTGGGTTTTTAATTGAAAAGACTGAATATTTTTGTGTTCATGCTCGTGATCTGAATGTATTGTCTTACAATGATGAGTTTCTTCTGAATACTGAGGAGGAGTGCATTTAATATTTTACGCTGTTCATTGAATCACCGTTACCAAGGCATATTGTGAAGGAAGTGAATGGTCACAAAAACGTCCTTAGCTCCAGGGCCTCATGTGATATAAAGGTGCCTGGGATAACAACGAACAGCAAACGCCCATTTTCTTTTGAAACTACTCAAATGACCACAGCAAATAGTTTGATGTCCGTGCTCAAGGACCTATGTTTGGATTTGTTGGAAGAAAAAGGAAAAGGCTAAGGTTTTGTTTGTGTACGTTTGTTTCAATTTCTTACAACGTTCTTTCTTTCTTCCTCAGGTTGTCAGGCAGTAATGTCCCTTCTCCCGTCGTCAGCAACAAGAACTGGCTCCGACTGCATTTTGTGACTGATGGCAACCACCGTTACCGTGGTTTCAGCGCACATTATCAAGGTAACATGGGTAATGTGATTACATCCGAAGAGACAGGCATCTTAATGTACACTTTTGCACACATACATATGCAGAGCACTTTCATTTATGATCAACACGAGTCCGTGTACACAGCATCTCCAGATCTCTTTGGGTTTGTTAATTTATTGATGATTCTTTCTACGGTTCTGCTTTAGCTCCTTTGCGATTTTCTTTTCTTTTCTGCCTTTTTTGTTTTTTCTGTTTTTCTCTGCTGCCCTTTTTTTTCCTTTTCAACTGACAGTTAATTACGCTTGTTGACTTTCAATCTCCCCGTCTCTTCTCGACTACACTTTCTCTCACTGTCTCCATCTTTCTGCAACTCCTTTCAGTCCAGTTCTCTCTCTTGCACTCTTTCTTTTACTCTCGGGTAAACGCTCACAGGCGTACAGTTCGTTTTCTTTGACACAACCCCTAACTGGTGGAAAACATTAGGGAATTCATTTGTCATCGTCCACGTCCCCCGACAGCGATATCGAGAGCTGAATGTGTGGAGAAACTGCACATGCTGGAACAGATTGTGTTCATATTTCATACTTTACTTGTTTTTCATACTCTCCCATGTTTTGTTTTAGTCTCAGATCACTACTTGTTTGGTACTTTTAAACACTATTGAGCACTTTATGTAAATCACCAGTGCATGGCCCATAAAGCCCATTCAACATCACAACGTACACTGGGCATGGAGCTGTGTTTGATATTTGTTGCGCACCTGCACCACTGATGGAAATAGGCTGTGATTAAAATGATCAGTAGGTGTTTTATGGGCCTGCATCAATCATGGCCAACAAATCAGCTGCTCTAATCCACTTTAATCAAAATATCGGGAACATTTTATTATTTGTGTGTGTATTATTTTAAAGTTAAACTAGCGTAAACTAAAGTCATGGAAACAGTA
This sequence comes from Ophiodon elongatus, assembly GCA_016806645.1. NCBI lineage: Eukaryota > Metazoa > Chordata > Actinopteri > Perciformes > Hexagrammidae > Ophiodon > Ophiodon elongatus. The sequence continues at coordinate 1,082,278 of JACSYO010000476.1, read as the reverse complement.
CAGTGGGCCTTCCTCCATGCGCCATTGACCTGGTCTGTGTAGGCGTGCAGCACAAGCAAGTAAATCATGGTCATGCTTGACACCGAAATTGCACTGTGCCACTTGATTATTACTGACACACTCTCTACTGTGCCTCGCCTCTCACTTCACAGCACATTCAAGTTCACAGCAAGTCACCAAAATACCAGGCAGACTCAGGCAAGGAGAATAAGGTGTGCACCCATCCAAAATGTCACCTCTCGGGAGAGTGTGTGCTATGCGCTGTCAGAACTGGGCCCTGTTTCTCTAAGAAAAACACTAAAGATAATGTGGACAAGTTATGTTGGTGTTTACATGTCATGTCTGAAAAAACACCGAACACGGATCACTTTCAGAGATACTCATACACGAGAGATAACCCCCCTGCACCCCCTCTTATTACATTCTTTCTACATCTTCTCTTCTTAACTCAATTTTTTTTCTTTCACTCTCTTTTTGCCACTATTTTTTCCCGACACCAGTGTATTTTTGCATACACACCGTTTAACACTGTGGTCCTTTAAAACAGCAATTATGGTAATTTGCAGATTTTCTTAGGGCTATTAACATCTGTCTTTGTCATCACCGGAAAAACTTTCTGAGCCTCTTTAAATTAATAGCATCTTTCTTCAGACAAACAACTTTTAGCACATGAAAAACTGGCTATAGAGGTAGAAAGTAGTGTCATTGCATTGAGCAAGAGAGTACCAAATCAGTGTTGAAATATATTTTTTTATAGCTTGTATTATATAAACATTCAATCCCTTTGACCAGCAAATTGAATCCAGCTGTTTTCCTTGTTACAGGACATTTATGGCCACTAAATGTTTGGATTTGAGAAAGAGGTTTCTTTATGACCCAGTAAACATGTTTACTGTATTGGTCACATGTGCCACTTGCAGGACTTTGGTCAATTAGGACAATTAGGGAATTGAAGCTGCAATTAATTCAGTTAATGGTTGTATATTAATTCTGCATAATTTCCCAATCTTTGGATATGACTAGCTTATTAGGTGGAATGTGACCCCAGAAGAAACTTCACTGCACATGTTGCTTGTGTTTGATTTTTAAAGAACGACCACTATGGAATTGATGTCTGTGTGGTTCTCCTCTGAGAACTATCTGGTAACATCACAATGCCGAAAGAAAAAATGTACAGTCAAGAAATAGTGTCGAAGACAATACATGAAAGTAAAATCGTTATTAATTATTGTACACATTCAACATATTGCATCTTGTAGGATGGACCTTTTAGAAAGTTCAAATCATTATTAAACCTCCTCCTTCCTTTCTCCCCAACACATCTTTCCATCCTCCCCCCCACCCGTCCTTGTCCTTTACCCTCCCTTCATTTTTTATCTCCCTCCTCCTCTCATATTTCTTCTGGTTCCTCCACCCTCTTAACTACGTCTCTCCTTCTGGCTCTCTCAGACGTTCCCTTTGATTGATTGATTGACAACCTGACCACTCCTCTTGAGATTTGCTTTTAATTATTTTAATTGATCTTAATTAGTTTAAAGGTTAATCAACATGTTAATGAGTGGTGTCAGTGTGATAGGTTAGCTGATTAATTAGCGGAGTTCCTCACAAGCTTGTGATTGATTGGCTGCTTCCTGTCAGCTGTCAGCCATCTTCATTATCTTGTTGGTCCTCACACATTAGCAACAGGGCGGGTTGATTATAAAGTTACTCATTGCTAATGAGAAACCTAGTTGTTGATGTGAAATATTCACACATTGTTTGTAAGAATCTTACAGATTAATATCATACATCTCTCATAAACTATATATAATTAATTTTTTCTTTGAAATATAGTCTAATGTCAGTGTGTGGGGATTACAATAAACTAGCGAGTAACAAAATGAATGCATTACCTATATTTAGTTTATTATCTACTGTATTTGTTAACATTACTTCACTCTAAGTCAGGAAATGTGTCAACCGTGTCAGCGGGCAATGAGGATCGATCAATATTCTGACTGCAACTTTGCTGATTGGTGGATCTCATTTTAATTTTGTATCTTCTAGAACCACTTGAAAACTACTGGAAACAAACACATTTACTTGTGCATTTTTTTTTTAAAGCATTCATGAGATTGTCTCCGGACTCATTAACTGTAAAATATTGTATTATCTTTTTATAATTTATTCTGCCTGTTTCTAGTATGCTTTGATTGTGCTCCGTTCCACTGCATTTATTATGCTGTAACCCCTTCAGATTTACTCTTTAATTATAAGTCTGAGGATGTTCATCAACTCTTTATTATTAACTTTATTATAAACAGATCCACCTTTTTTTTATTTTACTTTGACTGCAATTCCTCCCTGCAAGCCATATGTTATTCTGGTCTACTAAACTCTACTTGTCTCAGGGAGAATAAATTATATTGGCAAAGCCCTTGGGCTTAAGTTTAGTGGCAAACACTGTATGAAAACAATTCCAAATGTGTCTCTGAGAGACTAAATGAACAAATCTGCTTTGGCAGACAGGTTAGTTGAGTTCATAAGCCACTGCTATGAGACCTCAGAGGGAGACGTTTGGCTCTAGGTGGTGCCAGCTAGCTGGACAGACTGTGTGTGTGTCTGTGTGTGTGTGTGTGTGTGTGTGTGTGTGTGTGTGTGTGTGTGTGTGTGTGTGTGTGTGTGTTTGTGAGTTACAGGTCAGCCATTCTGCTCATAAAAACCTCCTCCTTTGGGCTGCTGCCCAAATGATGAAGTTCTGAATTGATAATAATATAATGATTTATATCCATGTTTGCGGAGAAGCGGGGGCAAAAAGGCAGACATGAGAAAAGAAGAAAAGAACATCACAAAGAAACATCAGAGAAAAAGAGAAAGTGATAAAAAAAACAGTGAGGAGATCCAGAAAAGAGAAAGGGAGACGGAAACCAACGCAGCAAAATAGAGATGAAGGCAAAAAAAGAGAGACAGACATGAAAGCAAATCAATGTCAAAATCCGCGAGCAGAGATCGATGTGTGTCGAGGTCACGCACGTGTAACTTAACAGCCGTGCACGCAAATTACTTTTGCGAGCGCTTTCACATCACTCTGCGCAGAATATCTCTGCTCACGTAAGCAAAATTGAGGCGTGCAAGGAGAAAACCATGATTTGAGGGCGAGGAGCGCCCCCTGGTGCACGACTTCTATCTCTGCTCTTCTGCTCGCAAAGCTTTCACCTGCTGTTTTTTTTTTTTACAGTAAATGGGCGGACCCAGTCACCATTGTATCACTAAATTTAATCGGTTACAATCCTCGTCTTTGGATTGGCCGGATATCACTCCCCACACAGACACTAGGTGGCGCTGTAAAAGTGTTTTTCAACCCGCCACTAAACACTACTGCTCTACATCTCAGAGGTAATTAATGTACGTTTTACTCCTCTACATCTGACATGTAGAATATTTACCTCTGAGATGTAGTACAGTAAAAAGTAAAATATTTATCTCTTGCACGCGCGTGAACTCTACACATGCGGGCGTCGAACTCATTGGTGCTTACGAATTTTGACATTGATTTGCTTTCATAGACAGATAGACAGAGAGAGGTGGGCAGTTAAGGGGCAAGTAGTTTGGAAGTGCCGTTTGGCTAAATATTCAAAGTTACTTGAAGTTTTAACTGTTTATGAAACATTATCAATGTAATACTGATGCATCTATATGACCTAAATTAGTAAGAGAGGCCATAAGAGAGAAGATTGGTTATATCTATATAGTTATTCTTAATGCTTGTCATCGTTTCCACCGGGTCGGAATCAACGCAAAATCAGATGAAATTGTGCAGGTTCACCAGAAACTACATCAACTCAGACTCCAGCAGGGCCTCCAACAGCAACCCAGTAGCAGCGGCTCCTCTTCCAGCCACGAGCAGAGCTTCGTCTCACTCTTCCAGCCACGAGCAGAGCTTCGCCTCACTCTTCCAGCCACGAGCAGAGCTTCGCCTCACTCTTCCAGCCACGAGCAGAGCTTCGTCTCACTCTTCCAGCCACGAGCAGAGCTTCGCCTCGCTGCTCCGCCGACAACCAACACCACGCTGCTGAAGACCCAGGCCGTATTGCCGTGCTAGCTGGAGAGAAGACACGCACAGGGAAACCAGACAGACTGTCAGAACCTGCTGCAGTAAAATTAGAGGTTTTCTGAAGGGATTTTGGTGCTCGGAAAAAGATACCACTTTCGTCAACAGCGGCCGACAAAATATACACAAAATGAAAGTTCCGTGTAGTAGCTTTAACTATTGTGAGTGAATGTGTGTGGATGGATGTATGTTCTTGGACATGGGTAAAGCCTGTTTGTATATTAGTGTATTTAGTAAGGCAATGCCCGCAGGTCCACTGCATGGCTAAACAGAATTTACAGAGTTAATTGTCCATTTAAATGTAAATGATGCCCTATATATGATGTCTTCAAACATGCCCCCAAGCTAGATGTTAGGTCTATAAATGGATCAACCATTTCAAATCAAATGTATCTTCCTCGGACATAGTGTTCTTGTTAAAGGGCAAAAGCATTTACATAATGTACAATTTAGTCACGCAATTTCAGTTAGCCTTGTTGATATTTAGAGGAATTATCAAATATCTATAAATGCTAGCTCGAGTATTTATAGCATATGTTGAATAGTATTAAAAGGAAATTAGAGAAAATCTGAGTATTTTTGTCATTTTGGATTGTTTTGTCAATTTGTTGTATGTTATCTCTCTGTTCCTTAATGGACCATGTACAGCAAAATTCAAGCACAGCCATTAAGAGAGCATTAGCATGTTTAATTGAAGCTCAGTAATTATTCAGCCACATCTCTGAGCAATAGTAAAATGCGTTTCACTCCAGGACCCAAATGCATTTAAACATGCAGTATATTTGTCATTGCTGAGTGTGTTTTGAAACACACTCTAGGGTCTCAGTGTGGAAGCCTACTTTTGCAGGCCAAGATGAAATCAGAGTTGATGTAGTGTGTCACCCTGGTGATTTAATTTAATCATCTTTGTACTCAACATGTTGTTTGGGGACTTTACCCAAGCTTTGTATGTGTGGGGTCTCACCTTGGGATGCTGGTTTATTAAAACCCTGTAAGTCTGTACTGTGGACTGTAGGCTGAAATACCAGATGGAGGTTTCCAAGAACTTGGCCACGTGTTATTTAATTGCTTTTAATGAAGACTGAAAATGTCCTTTTCACGAATTTGTTGATACAACTTGGAAAAAAATAATTAAAATCAAGATCATTATTATTGTGTAACCATCAGTGATGATAGTGTGTAAATATGTTTGAGACTTTTGATAACATTGCAGCTACGTTTTAATATATAATATGAAAAACATCATATGCTATCAGTTCTGGTGTCCTTGTCAGTCCTCAGACAATATATTTACCATAAAGTCATGGGATGTGTTCCCACACCTAAAGAACATGTAAATGCTCTATTTTTTTACTATTCATCTGACTTTTGCATTGACCTTGTCAATGAAACCAATTTAAATGTACAAATACCAGCAAAGGCATAGAGGGGGCACTAGTGTTGGTTGAGTGATGGGGAGGCAAAGTGATAAAGACAGCAATGGCAGTAGAGAGACATAACAGGTAGGATATTTTGAATATTATCCAGCCAGGATGATCATTTCTTGACAACAGTTCACAGTAAAGTAATTGTATAATAACTGAGGTGGATCCCTAATGTGACGGACAAATTAGATGGATAATTGTCTTCCTGCTTTGTAATTTTTGCTAAAAGCTTCATTACTACAATTATTATTTGAGACCTAAGGGCCTTTACACTGAAACAACAAATCAGATTGGATTTTTATGGCACAAGTTTGATCTTTTCATGCATGTCATTTCTATGGATCAAATCTTTAGAATAGCCTCTTGACAGGTTGAGTTACAGCAGCTTGTGTGGAAACTAAAGATTACAGGTTTAAATCTGTCGACAAGTTGGGAAAACCGTATTGTGGTTAAAGACAGAATGATGCTCAAAGTTCCCTTCAGCAAAGCACTGAAACCCAGCTGTTGCTTTGCCATGTGTAGTGATTGTGGGAGATCAAGCCAGCTTCCAGATGTGACTGGGTGCGTTACAGTATGGGCTCAGCCCCCAGCAACTACACCCTAAGGCTGCAGCTGGAAATGGGAATGTTTTCTCAGTCATCTTGCCTGTTAAATACAATAAAAAAAATAACATGAACAGCTCTCCTCCAAAGCTCAAGTGATTCATGTTGCCAAATAAACTGTTGAGTTCTGAATGGCCGCAGGAATAATATATGAACATATAATTGTACAGTGAATTTTCCATAGGTCAACTTTGATCAGTTTCAGGGTCATCATTTTATTCAAGAAAAAAACATTCGGTAATTATTTCTATCAAGAAGTGGGGGAAGAGCAGTGGACATCTAGCCAGCCAGTGAGTCACATGAGCTTTCAGTCAGTTGCTGACTCACAAAGTGAGCTACAGTTCATTCAGGTAACTGCTATGAATATAAGCATTTGCACAAAAATACAGTTGCTAATGATAAAAATAGATTTGATGGAAATCCCCATGATGTTGCCATAAATTGACACAATATTTGCTAAAAAAAAAAACCTAACCCTCCCCCTAACAGTGAGTGTTCAATCATAGCTCAGCAACCATAACTAAGTATGACAGGCTTGTTAGCTTACTCACAGTAGTAACTTAGCATTACTTCCAAGCTAAAGGAGTATACCATTAACTAAGCTACATTAGTTTGTGGGGTTACAGGTCACGTAGAAAAGCCCTGTTCACAACGAGTGCACCAGCTGTGTAGTATTTCCTCAAGTTAAGTTTGAGTTTACATTTTTCTGTATAATTTAAAAAACATTAACTACATTGCAAAACAAGAACATGAATGTTGCTTTATTACATTCAACCTATGCAGCTAACACTTGTTAGCTAGTTAGCTACAGCTGAAGAAATCAGCCTGCGATCATTTCCGCATTCAGATGTGGTGCAAATGAGTTGGAAAATGATGCATCAAAATATAATTGGTTGAATTGTGATAAATCATTAGGTATAAGCAACACCAATAAATCATATTGTCTTTGATTTTGACTTAGTCTTTTATGCAGCCATTCGGTTAAGACAGCTATGCAGTTTTTCAGCTTGAGTCTATTGAAACAAAATGCAGTGCACACCATTACACACCAGAAACCAGCTACATTCCTACAGTGTGACTGTCATTCAACAAAGTCATCCGGTCAATCCACTGGTCAATCAGAATATTGCTCCTGTTGCACTTACTGTATGTAGCTTGGTTAACAGTGTGAGGTAAACGCCTGGAGTGTCTAGTCAGTCAGCTTGTCAGTCAGCCATTAGGTCTGGCAGTCAGCCAGTCAGTGGGTCAGTCAGTCAGCCATCTAGTCAATTGAATGGTTGCCAGTGTTTCCATTTACTGTACATATTTTAGTCTGAACACTGAGAACTAATGTCAGGCTCCTATCAATGAACATTAACATTACAGAAAGTGGTGGTGGAGGGTGCAGAGAAGGGAGAGATCCTGGCAATGCCTCATACTCAGAATGTCACAGTGTACCGGAAAACACGATATGATTAAAAGCACAGAATGAACCTTTCCAGAATCGTCTTATTCTGTTGATTACTCTTAAAAGAAAAAAAGGTGTGACCAGTACTCAAAGCAAACAGTGAGGAGGGAGAAAAATGTAATATGACTGAAAGGATATGATTCAGGGAGAAATATACAAGGTCATCTGAGGATCCTTATTACTGCATCAAAGCTACAATATGCCCTCTCAAACATCAGTGGTTGTTTTTGTAATGCATTATTTGAATGATGTTAGAAAAATGAATAACGGTGTTCCATGTGTAGTGCTGGTGTTAGATAAAAGATTGAACATTTCAAGGAAAATGTGCTACCATAATGCATTCAAGATGAATGTTTTCAGTTTAAACACTGCGTGCGCACTGGTATTATAGGTGAATGATGGCCTTGTCTTTTTTAATGTATTTGCACACCACTAATGCTGTGTCAATGTAGAGGACTTTCATCAAATTAACTATACGTGCAAAGCCAGAACAATTAATACAGGTGTAAGTAGACCTCTTAGAAAGGAACCATATGTTTAAGTTGACGTCCGTAGTGTTTTTATCTATAACATAATATCTATACCCATTTGTATGGTGATCACAAAACACTTAAAACCATTTGATTCTTTGCCGATATAGATTTGTTTGACATGTCTGCACCCCTCATGTTTCAGCACTTGCTGAAAGCAGAGCCAGGTGCTCCGGGGATATCGTCCAACATTTCACGGCATATTTTGTATTTTCACACATTTAAATCATTAAAATAAATTCAGGAGTATCACACTCTGCTGGCAGATGCGTCTTCAAAGTTTTGAAATGGCAGATTCCAATCAGCTAATTAAATTGCAGGCATCCAGACAACTTATCACCAGTGAGAGTTATATATATATATGCCAGCTTTTAAGTGATAGTCCCCCCTCCCCAAATATTTTGAGCATCACATACTCACCTCTTGTTGGCTCAAACAGTGATTGTTAAAAGCCAGCAGTGTCATTCAGTGTTTTTCAAAGAGAATAGCAACCGTGTTCAGCTTGAATTCATGTCTGTCATCTAGACATTTCTAGAGCCACACCTGAAGCCCACTGCATGTGGATATGACCTCGTGCAATCATTGAGTTTGTGGTTCAAAACACTTTCTTTCTTTCCTAACACATTTTCCGTCAGTTGCACATGTCTTGTTAGTCATGTAAGCAGCTATCTGAGTGGTCCAGAGAAACAATAAGCAACAAAAAGGTGTATTTCAATTCAATTCAATTCAATTTGTGTCACCCAATATCACAAATGAAAAATCTGCCTCAGAGAGTAATATAATCCCTACAACATAAAACATTCTCTGTCCATGATCATGACAGAATGGAAGTCGTTGGCCTGACAGCTCTTTCTGACCTTCAGTCGTCATCTCAAAATCAATAGGCTCTTTCAGCATTTAAAACTTGATTACCCTTTTTCTCCAACATCAGCATAATGAAAAGGTCACCCCTAGTAGCTTCTCATTCATTTATTTCACTGGGATCTTGACCCTGACCCCAACCTATGACTGTTTTTTTACAAATCCCCTGACAGAGAAAATAGCAACAATGCAATACTCTTTAGCAGCCTTCCTCTTGTCTGCACATGTGAATTTAACTCAATTCTAATAAGATATTAGAAGATCTGCAAAGAGTTCACCTACTGTAATCATGCATTCATCTGTTATACTGCTTCCTTTCTCAGACAGTGTGCTGCAATAATTACTATGCACTGCAGGCAAACACATACTTGACGTCTGTGTATTTACATGAAACCGTTCATTTTATCATTTCAAGATAAAGACAGAGGACTTCTTCTAGATCAGTTGTGCACTAGCTTCCTTTTCTCTGTAATTTACAAGTGTTTACTCATTCTATGGGGCTCTGTTTTATGTTTCTTTCTTTTCTGATTATCTGCCAATACACCAGAAAAATACAATCCTCAGTGTGGATGGGGTTTCGCAAATACTGAAGGTTACATTGATTAGATATTCTGTCCACACTCTCCCCTGCATGGCACTCTGCTCTAACGCCCGGCCCTCAACACCTGGCTTTGAATGTATGTGTTTTTGGATGGTGGTGCCATGTGTGCCAGTGTGTGTGTGTCTTATCGGTGCTCCTGTGCACATACATAATTACATGCCCACGTATCTGTATAAGTGTCTGAAATCACTCTCATTACCGCTGGCGAGTCTCCTGCTATGTTTCTGTGTGTATGTGTGTCTCCTTTAAGTTGATGAATCTATCGATGCTTCTTCGAATATTTCGTGGGTGTGTGCAGCTGTGTGTCTTTTTCTTTGTGTCTAAGTGTATGCGTGTGTGTGCCAGTTTGTATTGTGTCTACACGTGTGTCAGGTATGAACAATCTGTTTCCTTCCCCGCGGCAGAACCTTCCAATCACATCCCTCCATCATCTCTCTTCATTACGTATTCATTAGTTTCTGTGTCTGCAGGGCGGTGATTGGCTCTTAATGAACAACTGACGGCATTATCCGTCAGCCAATGCTATGGCAACAAAATAAGTCAGTCAGTACAAAAGAAACACCAGTCAACCACTGGTACGGAACCATTATTCAACTCGAGGAGTGAGACAGTTTACCCCTGAGGGAGGCTGACATATTGGATATTGTCGATTGCGTGGTACTTTTGATATGACTCTCATAATGCCTCAAACCTGCCTGTGATCAAGTGCATGCATCTTGAAATGCTCAGAATAATTACAGCCACTAAAAAACAGCGCATTTAGCACATGTGGAATATACCATTTAGTGTTTTGTGTAAATAAATCCCTGAGTCCTATTCCTTGTCAGCTTTAGCTTAAGAACCATCAGTCAAACTAAGTACAGAGACACTGTAGGCCTCCGGGGGTTCACATGAGCTCATATATCTATTGACTACACTTATATCATCTTTTATGTTATTTTGCAGCTTGCATGTCAACAACACTGGCTTTCTTTGTTGACTCCCTTTTCTGATGTTGCCATGTCAAAATGGCAGGGAACATACCTGGTTGAATTAATGTAGCCAGTTTGCACAGACACAATCTGGGGATATTGTGGGACTGGCTGCAGGTCTGTACTTACAAAATAGCTCATCAGATGTGGAGAATGTCTACAGCACTGACAACTGCTCCCACCCACTGATTGCACTCCCTAATTGCATATATTAAAACCGTGATTAACTCAATGTAGGCAGAGGAACATATTGATCATTGTAACCTAAACATTCATATTTCCATCACCACCTTTTGCCTAGTTCAAGTAACATTTGAGCCAACTATATATACTTACATAGAAAACACATGCATAACAAAGTAGTGATAATTAAGTATTTTATACATCTAAGTATAAAGTCACTCCCATATATGTCTGTAAAATGTGAAGCTACAGCCAACAGTCGGTAAGCTTAGCTTAGCATAAAGACTGGAAACAGGAGGAAACAGCTAGCCTGGCTCTCTCTGCTTATATTTGCTGGACCTGGACTTCCTTCTCATCTCACTCTCTCCCAAATGCTAAACTATTGCATTATCAATAGTATAATAATAATAATCTCACAGCAACAACTGTTTCATTCATGTAGGGCAATTTTGAAAAAGTATGTAATTACGATTATTTTGACAAATTGCGATGTTAGGGGAATGGTAATTATTATATAATTATTCTAATTTCCAGTGAAAAGCATATTAAAAAGGTTATGGTGTGATTTTTGTGAGGATCTATACCAAACAAAGATGTTTTCATAAGTCTGTGGAATATGATGTGTAGGCCAGGACATCTCTGCAGCATGATAATATTTAATTTAAAAAGGCTATTTACAGTATGAGCAGTATATGAACATGCTTTTTGAGGTGCTGCTGGGATGCTAAATAAGGAGAGTTGCTCATATCTGCCTGTTAACCATGTGGACTTGACTGTTCAGTTTTGGAAATGAGATCTATGGTTTTACAATAGATGGCAGGGAATATTTTCTGTAATAAGGGGGGCGACCAGTGAGGGGCATTTAGCCCACAAGCTGGTGAGTTCACTCAAAGTGTGTGATGCCTGTCTGCTTAAAACCACCTCCTTAGAGAAAATGTCTCACTCCTCCACATTACCAATCTTAAAAAAATGTGAAATCCAGATGGTATTGTGGTTAACAGGCAAGTATGACTAAAATATGTGAGTCATTGAGCTGGATCCTTTCTGTGGGTTACAGAGTAGGTGTAGCTATTGGTAATACATTTTGAAAGAGAATGTATGATATGTTTTATGAAATGATATTGCTTTGAAAGTACAGTATCAGGCCTACATTAGACTCAAGGAGATGCTTTTTTTAAGTGTGTATTTTAGTGAACTAGGTTTTGTGTCCGTTGTCCGACTGTTAACATTTTGTTCAGTTCTTATTTATTTTGTTGCTAGTTAAATATAGTTTTGTTAAATATGCAATATTTTACTACATAAATATGGTTTACTTAAATGCATCTGCCCTTCCATCTGTTGTTTGTAGTAGAGCTGCTGCTTGTAGGCTAGAATATTAACACGCGCATATTTAACTTTGATGCACATTCACGCAGGACAGGTTTTATGATGCATATTAACAGGGGCTTGATACTGTGAATTAATTTGCACAGGCAAAAACAAATTTGACTTTTCAAAATTTTTGGCCCAGATTCCCCGATTTGGCTGCCTAAGAGGGGGGATGTACATCTCAAACATGATTATTAGACTTTGATCTAGATCACAGCTTCCCCTTGCTGTCAAAAATAACAAGTCTTTTGATGAATGTTCCTAATTTCTCACACTTGGGACATTATCAAATACAAGTTCAATCTGAAAGCATCCCTACAACTACGTAATTTATTGTTTCTCCCCCTTTGTGTTCTGCTATACTATTTGTGCATTTTTTTATGTACACAAATGAGAACCATACTACCTAGTTTTAGAGGGACTAAAGGCTTTATGCATCCAAAATGGTTGTCATGACTGCAATGCAGTTAAACAGAACATGTATTCATTCCACTTTTATCATTTAATCAGTTTAATGTGAACTATATATATATATTAAATACAGCTGTCTGTAGTTCTTCCAAATAGTTTGTGCAATTTCCTGAAAACATGAGAATAAGCCGGGGACGTATGAATCTTAAATTAACAATAAATAAATATATAATATAAAAATATATATTCAATTTATAAAAAAGCCCTTTTATGTATCTGAAATACTGTCAGATATCAAGAGTATTCCTCCACATTTTGAATAGCTATGACACCAGTGTCAGGGATAACTCATTGTATTCTTTGTCTACGGGTTACTGTGAAGTTAGTTGAAGTGTTTTGCATTTGTTTTATGCGTGTGCTGTGCTTCGAGGCAGCCATACATTGCTGTGATACATGAGTTGCTTAGAGCAAACTCATTATTGGAAAATGTCTGAGAGTAATTATTTTAGGGTGTAAGGGAAATGTATGAGTTCATGATATGTGTAATTTATTGATGAAGAATCGCATTGAATTGTCTTTCCCAATCTCAAATATATGTCAGGTGGTGACGTCGATACAAATGTGAACATTAGCGTTAAAAATACATCAAGGCCTAAAGCTGATGTGCTTTGAAACCAAAAGTCTATTAAGACTCGAAATAAATCACCATGTTCTTGTGATCTGGAGGTTTCACAGTGGACCTTTAAAGCACAAAATGTGAGTTTTTATTTACAGCATTAAACGGATATGATTTCCCATCCCCTCGGCTCTCACAGAAGGACATTCTAACCTCTATGAAAATCCAGATAAATAGAACCACAAAGTTTAGCTTTTATTCTGAGTCACACTACCTGTGGTTAAATGAAAACCTTGTGTTTTACGGTATGTTGTTTGCTGACAATTAACACACGTGAGGTATTTTTGTCACATGAGCAAAAGTAATAATGTCTTGTGGTTTAGTTTAAGGAGAAATCAGTTGCAGGTCATTTCATAATGATGTGTTTTCACTTCTAAAAGACTGTCTATTGTAAGCAAGTGTAAGTAGATTGTTTATTTACTGTCTAATTTAAACCACAGGTTGGTCTGCAGCATTTGTGATACATGTTCATGTTCGTGAGGCAGCCTTGAAGACTTCAATGCAGACTTTACCACTAGAATGTGCACTTGTAAATCAATTACGCACAGTGTGTAAAACCTAACAATTTAAAACACTTCCCCATTATCAGTGTGGATGAATTAGACTGAGATTATTCTGCACAAGTTGTGTTAAAGTTTGGAAACTGTTTTTTTTTTTCAAATATGTATAATAAGATGGGGGTTTGTATCTCGCGCCCGTTGTCACACATGCGCACGCCACATTCACACACATAGAGTTGGAACCACTTATCATGCTGGTAAGTTAACACAATAATACACAAATGGAGCTCATGTTAAGCCACTTTACAATAGATTAATTGTTAGCACATTAATTGATTTTTTATAATAGCATCATGGTAAGTAGAGTACCACTAACATATGGGCATCTACTGTATATCGCAACATTAGGATAATTGTTGGCATAAAATGTCCATGATGTAATTTCACCATGCCAAATATTATTTATTTGACATTATAACATATGTATGTGCATATATGTAGCCTCTGTAACACATTAGGATCATTGCAACACGTTAACTTATCTTCCATTTGTCACCATTCCATTGATCAGTCTGGTCATTATGAAAAAAACGTATGTCAGCCACACTATCAGACATCCATTAAACTGATTTGTCACTGTACTCTGTCATTGAAGACAAGATATATTTGTCTTTATGTTTTCATTATTTTTGTTGGTAATGTATTCATTTATTTTGACAGGACGGAGCAGAAAAAAATAAAATCTCGAGAGTCAAATGATAATTCCCCCAGGGTGTTTTGATGTTGTTATTATTGCATGGATTCTAATACAACTCTCGCCCACTCACTTTGTCTCTCCAACCATACATGCTGAGCTGTACTAACATACAGGGGCAGCTATCCCTGTAATGGAATGATGTCCCGTATGTAAGAAAACAGTGCTCAAGGACCCCTCCTTCAGTCTGTCTCCTTTTGTCTTTGATTAACGCTGATTAAAAGATGTATTTATTTTCTAACGTACCATTATCTCGAATGCTTTGATTAGAGAGCTGTGTCATTGTCATTTTGATTAAAGCTGTAATTTCCTTTACCAGCTTTTGTCCAGAATATGATGGGGCTTCCAGCAAAACACCTCGACATCTAATGTATGTTTCTGAGTGGCAGAGAGAGAGAGAGAGAAAGATTAAGCTTTTTGTTGAACAAAAACTCTTAATGATGCTATTGTTGAGATCATTTTTCTTACTTTCTTTCCTCTGTCTGCTTCTGTCTTTAACTTTTTGTCTCTCTATGTCCCTCCCGCTATCTGTTTCCACCATTTTAAGATTTACTTTGCCTTTGTAACTTTCTTTTCCCACTCTACTCTTCTCTCTCTCAGCAATGCGAGGGAGAAGAATCTGCCTTTTTTAAATTCCTTTGCTAGCTCTCATTTTTTTTTCTCCACTTTATCCAATCTGTTGTCTGATATTCTTCTCTTTTCTGTATTCTGTTCTCCTCCGCAGTGAAGCGATCAGTAGATTTTAAATCGCGGGGCGTTAAATTATTCCCTGGCAAAGACTCCAGCAACAAGTTTTCAATATGTGAGTTCACAACTTAATGTCACTATGGCTAATGAACTAATGTGTGATGGCTTCGTTTGGCCTGGACTGGTTTCTTGCTTAATTTATTTTTATTTATTTTTTGTCTCTTACTTTGTCTCATATAAGGGCTGTTAGTTTTCAACACTCTTTGCCTCCATTTATTATCAACACAGAAACATATTGTGTGCAGACAGCACGTGCAACATCAATCCACAGAAACATAGTGCTTAAATCTGTGACTGACATGGTTAAATGAGACATTCTTTCATACAGCGATGTGTTGAAAATGCCGCAGCCTTTATACGAGCGAGCTTTTTAATTCTGCTTGACTGCTGTGTGTTTTTGTTGTGTTGACGTTTTGTATGTGTATTTTTGTCATGGTGTCTTGGTTTATGCATGCTTCTCCATGGCTTGCTCTGATCTATTTAATCATGGCTTGGTCATGGCTTGTTTTGGCTTGCTTTGTGTTCTGGGGATGTGAATCAGCTGCCTCTTCTCCTTTATTTCCTCACCCCTCCCTTCTCTGCCTATCACACACCTAAACTAGAGTTGTGTCATTTTGGGGCATCAAAGCAATTATTACATGTATAACAACTTTGCCATGAGGCCAATGGGGAAATTATAAAATAGTAACTAATGTATCTCTACTAGTATTCACATCTATATTAAAGTTTTGGTGTGTACCCTCTCACATTCAGCAGCAAATTAAAGCACTGTTGTGGATTTATGATTCCAAGCTTTCTACACAATGCTTAAATCCAGGGGTCCGCCATTAACAAGTACAAAAAGTTCCCCGTTAATTTACTGCTCTTCTTTTGGAACCACCACAATTTCCTCTAACTTTGTGAAATCCCATGTTGTTAAGACTTTGGAAACTATTTAATACGACAGCCTGAAGTCAAATTATCCAGGGTTCTAATGGTTCATAAGTCATTTAAACCACCATATTTTAAAAGTGGTCACATGAGTATTATTTAATTTCGTTCTCTGACTCTTACATCGAGAGAACATGCATAAAAAGCATGACAATTCTCCAAGAAGGAGATCAGTACATTTAAAATTTTACTGAAGTTCCACTTATTAAAGCTGTCAGTACCCACATAAACCTCACATATTTTAGAGTTATCGTACATCTAATCCCTCTTTATTTCTTTCTCACTTCTTCATTTCTTTATTATATCTCCTCTACTCTCTCCTATATCACACACACACACACACACACACACACACACACACACACACACACACACACACATACACATACACATACACACACATGCACATACACTTACACATTAACGGTTGTGATATGTATGTTGGTTAATGTTTCCCATCTAGTTTAATCCTAAACAACACACTACACACATTCCTGACATTTGCACAGCCGGAGGTTCTTACATTAATAAGCACATATTTGCAAAAGGACGTAAACACAAACGCATTTGCATCGATGCAAGCACATACTCTTACACATGACAAAACACCAAAATGTTTACACACATAAAGATGAGTGAACCTTGCTTGTCCATGTTGTTAATTGGTTTGCACGCTTGCCAATGATGTTCTTTCTTTTTTTTTTACATTTCTGATTCTTTTTTTTTATTATTTGCTTGTCCACTTTGTGTTCATGCGTGAATAAATACTGTATGAGCCGAGCTAAGCACAGCACAGAGACACAGCACATCCCAGAGTCATCCGGTTTCCTGACAGTTTGTGGAGTCATGGTTGAGGTTCGATTCTACAGCTGTGAATTTGTATGTTAATTAGTCTGGCTCTGATTGGTTCAGATGTTAATTTGCTCTGCTCTGACTGGTTTAACTCTCCAGTGATGCACACAACCTGTGTGTGTGTGTTTGTCCGTGCCTATGTGCGTGTTATTGTTTCTGTACATGTGTTTTTGTATATGTGCATGTACGTGTGTAAGTATGTGACTGTTGCAGGTTTGTGTGTGTGTGAGTGAGTTTGTGTGTGTGTGAGTGAGTTTGTGTGTGTGTGAGTGAGTTTGTGTGTGTGCGCACTGCACTGATACTGTAACCAGTCCCTCTGTTATGGTGTTAATAGTCCAGATGGTCAAATTAGCCGCTCCAACAAAGCAACAAACTATCTACTTTACACACACACACACCTACACACACATACACACAGATACACACTAACCACCTGCTGGGTTTGTTGATAAGTCTAAACATGTACATGCATGTTAGTCGGTTAGCGCAGACAGCCTGGGTGAAAGTATAAATGGGCACAATTATCACTCTGCGTTTGTTACACCAAATTGAATTATTTCGCATATTTTTGATTTAGATTTTAAAGCACAACACATATGAAAAATAAAAATAGTATACTTAGGGCATAATCAGCATTATTTTCAATTATGAAGAAAATAAACACTGTGGCAATTGATGTTCAAGAATAAAGACACGATTTGCAGCCTTACACACAGTGCTGTCAACATGTATTATTATATTATATTATTATGTATTGTTTTCCTGACTTGGAGGGACTTTTATTTAACTCAGCATCTCTTTTTTGTTGTTCTACCCACTCCCCTCTTAGCTTTTTATAGGTGAAATATTATTTTGGGGCGGTCTTCTGTGCAACAATACCTTGTTTAGATAAGATGACGGTGACTTGTTAGCAGCAAAAATAACTCTTAGATAAAAAAGCTAGATGAAGATGAGTTTGAACTTATCGAGTGAAAAAACAGAAATAATAAGTCATGAGGATAGTGTGCATCTCTATCCGAATAACATATTAGCTATTATGTTCTTTCACAATCAGACATAATTGAATCATAGGCTACTGATGAAATAGGTGATCAACAGACTACACAATGTCATCTAATTGCTTCTTTAGAAATAATCGGAATATTATACTACACCAAAATACATGATTAGTTGTGTTTCCCTGTCATTTATATATCCGTCTATCCATGCATTCGAATATTAAAGTACACCAGGGGGTGTTTTGTTTGCTGAAGTAAATAAGCACACCAAGACAGTTTGTTCCCTCTAGTAAAATCCCACTGACACCAGACATTAGGAAAAGATGAACGACTGAAAAAAGCACATACAAATCCTCAGAGTGGCCTAATTTTACTTTCATTTGTGTGAATGAAAGATGAGGAGGACTCAAGGATTATTAAAATAATTTTACTCTTCCCCGTGATCTCATTACGAAATACGAGAGATCCCGTCACGTGCGGCCTTAAATTTAGTAAAAATAGGTCATCAGTGGACTCCGGCTCATTAAGATGCCGTATTACTACTAATAATTTATTTGTGAGCCAAACTACTAGAAAAAGCTCGGTGACAAAACTATGGTTCCCTTTTGGTTTTATGTGTTTTGAATTGAAATAGAGTTTTTTGTGATTTGCATTCTTCCACTTCCCTGACAGCTATGCAAAGACACACTTTTCCCTCTTTGCTCATCCACATGCAAACACACACACACACACAGTTACGCAAACTATCTGTTGCTCAAAGTTAACCCAGCAGCTATGTTTCAAGAAAACTTTGAAAAAAACGTTTAAATGCTCAAGAGAAATAGAGAGAGAATGTTTGAGGTTTGTGGCTCTGTCTGTTGTCTGTCTGGCGTTTGGATGTAACTGTCAAGATTAGCTCTTGTGTTTCTGTGAGAATTACGATCGTGTCTGTGGTGCTGTGTCGTCGCTGCCTGTCTGCCGACCGTCTGTCTCTCGATCTGCTGGTCTGTGTAACGTGTTTCTCCTCCCACCTGTTTCCCTCTGCCTCTAAAGCGAACAAGACGCGAGGCCGGCAGGATCCCAAAAACTAAAAGTGGAGAGCTGGAAATGTCCTGATGAGTGAATGGCGAACGCTACCAATAGAATGAAAAATGCAGACATTTTAGACTTGAAGGGAGTGTTTACTCTAAGCCTCGTCGGTGCCTTATTCTAACCCGTCTGTCCCCGGCTCTCCACCTGTCTGTCTTTCTTCGTAGTAAATGAAGGTGGAGTGAAACAGGCATCAAACTCCTGCCCCGACCCGGGAGAGCCGGAGAATGGAAAACGCCATGGCAATGATTTCAGGTACAATTTGCATGCACAAACCTGCACACGGGGACTTTAAATTACATCTCTGGATTCAGACACAGCCGCACACACATGCACGTATGCACATAAAGTACATGTATGTATGTATTTGTCACTATCTTTTCAGTTTCTCTAACTCTGTGCCCTCCCTCTGTGTGTGACACTGTGTGTGTGTGTGTGTGTGTGTGTGTGTGTAGCATTGAAGGTGTGGTGCAGTTCACTTGCGGAGAAGACTATGTTCTTCAGGGCAGTAAAACCATCAGCTGCCAGAGAGTGGCTGAAGTCTTCGCAGCCTGGAGTGACCACAGGCCGGTCTGTAAAGGTAAGAAACGGCTCTCAACACGCGTTTGCATAAGCATGCAAACGACTGAAACCACAGTAGCAAACACAGAGACCGCTGGAAGAAACAGGCAGTAAGAAAACACTTAAGCATAACAACCCCCACCCAGCGTACACTGCCACAAAAGGTTGCTGGCCTCTAGCCTCGGCCTCAGGATGAGTTTATAGCGGAAAGAATAAAAAATCTGTTTCAAGCCTCTGGCTATAAACATTATGAAACAAAACACTCCATAATACATGATACAGACCAACATGCTGCAGTTTTATGCTTACATCAGGGCAGTTATAATAGTGTTAGTTCACGGCCCATAATTACACCCTCTATCATAAACACAATATATTGTAGGTAAACACTACTATGAACAAGGTCTTACAAATTGCAATTTACCTCACGGTTTCAAAAGTGACACATTTTATGTAATCTGTGCATACATACAGTACAGCGCCAAAAGTGAATACGCATTTAAATGTTTAATGGGGACACGTGGGCATTTGTCATCTTTTCACTAAGTGCTCTGATAATTAACAATAAATAAATAACAGATATGTGTTCCTCTGCTTCCCGTACTGGTTCCGATTTCCCATGTGTCACTGTATTAGTCTCAGGCTCGCAACACACACTCTCATATCCATACACTCACATGCACAGAGGGAGTGAGACAGAGTGAGAGAGGGCGTCTGTCATGTTAAATGCCAAAGTCGTTTGTCATGTCTCCCTTCACTAGGCTTCAGACTGGGGCTGGAGACACATACTTTAACATAAAAAACAATATTCACTGGGTGTGGGGGTGTGTATGTGAAAGAGAGAGAGAGAAGGAGAGAGAGATAGCTTCAACATCAAACTAATAATCACTGAGATATAGAACTGCAAGGAAGAAGAAAGTAGGGACAGAGGAGAAACAGAAGGAGGAAAGGAGGGAGGCAAGGAAAAGCTGAGGAATGTCACACCTACTCTTTCTGCTTAAATTATACCCTCCATGAAAGTAAAGCTCACTGTATCCATCAAAAGACATTAGCATATGAAAACCAGCTGAAGTTTTGCATAACTGATAGCAGATTTTAAGTATTTGGAACATAACTCCTACAAGTAGATAGAAATGTTAAATTGAACCACTTGCAACTTCTCATTTTTTAATTTAATTCTAGGAGTAGCCTTCTGGAAACACTGGTTACAGCCAGACAGAAATGATTATCTGTGATGTGATAGTTATTGCTTAGTAGTAGAGCTGCACTTAACGATTATTTTTCTAGTCTTACATTTTTTTTTTTTTTTATTAATCTAACGTTTTTATGTTCCATTAAAATAACAATTAATTTTCCTATTTGTCAGATGCCTGATATATCGGACCCTTAAATTGAAAAGGATTGTGTGACACATAGATTAATTTAATCACTGAATGTCATAGCAACCCTTTCTCTCATTTGGTGAATCAGTATTTTTCTCAAGTACTTGACTTAAATTTAAAATGTTTATGACATGGTTTGGATTTCAACACTGGAGTGATGGGAAATGTATTTTTGCATCAGTGTGGGGCAAGTAAACTAATTGAAACGCTTTACAGACTATAACAACAGTCAAAGACTGTAACAATAGTCTGTAACATTAGTTTAAGCCATTTTCTCACTCATAACATAACATTTAAAACGGCTGAATAACAACGTCCGATGAAGCATGGGGTAACACTACCTGACCATAACAGCTGCGTTAAAGACATTGCTTTTAACATGGGGGCGATCAAGAAAGTAGACAATCATATATATGTTATATCATGCAACGGGACTAATACTTACACAATTAAGAGGATCGTGGACAAGTTTTTCTAGCTGTAGCTTGTTCTTTAAGGGAATGCATGCTTCCACCTGTCGCAGTCAACTTGCACGTAATGTCGATTACATTGACAAAGTAGGCCCCAGCCCTACTTAGTAGCGAAGCTTTCTTTCTAGTGGCCCTGCGCTGGGAGATCAAAGTGCAAAGTCAGCTAGACAGTCCATAGGGAGATTATATATTGCTCAGGGACACCTGAGCAGGGCAGCCATGGGCCCTGCACTCCTGCACTCTGGCTAAAGGACACAGTGTAACCACCATCCTTGACTCCTATGCTGGGTTTCTTTTGTGAAGCAGACACACAGGCGGACTGACCTTCATTTAGCTTTTTGTTAGTATGACAGCACAGATCCTTGTAAGCCGGCAGGTTATAACCTGGCCTGGAGTTAGAACAGGACTGTCTCATTTAGGCTCTCATTGGTTCCTGCCACTCAACCTTATTACCCAAATTATTATCAGGGATATTATAGTGATGACACCCATTGATTGGCTCTTTAAGATTGTTATTGGCTGTTAGGGATTCATCATCACTAAATACTTTATAATTAGCAATTAAATACAGCTACTGACATTAAGCCAATCAAGTCTCCCATTTACCTGCATGCGCTGATGGGCTAAGCTTCCCCGAAGGGAAGCTGCCAGAGACATTTAAAGTCACTGATATTGTCCCCTGTGAATGGTGAAAAAGAATGACCTCTATCACTAGGAAACAGAGGCTTCAGTCCTCGGTCAGCAGGGATCTTTGTAAGAAAGGTTTGTGGGGCCGGCCCGAGTCACTTTCACCAAGCTACTACTGTTGAATTTCAAGTCGCTGGTATTCCCAGAACGAGCAACTGTTAAGTGAGTAACTTATTGACAAAGCCTTGACAAAGTGCACCATGACTGTTGCTCAGTAACTAGTGACTATGCTAGCTGAATTTTATTATTTTAAGCATTTCATAAATGGAGGGCACTGTTACTGCAGCATGGTCCCTTAAAACAAGCTGCATAACTCAATTTATGCTACCCTATGCTAAAAGGGAAACAGTGGGAACTAACTAATCATGATATGCATTTTTCACAGTTCATGATATGATCTTTGACATATCCGATGGCCGAAGAGCAAAACCTCCTATCTGAAAAATGCACTTTTTTGAGAATACAAAAAAAAACCTGTTGTTTTCTTGCAGAATGCTATTTGTTAAGGATACCCAATACATAATACAAAATACAAAAAAAAGAAAAATATACAAAGTGCAGATAGGAGGTTATTCCCACTTTCCTGGATAATTTAGCAGATAGGAGGTTTTGCACTTTTGCCATCGATATCTACCTATAACCGTGAATGCTAAAAACGTATTCACAATTCATGCTTCTTGTTTCGACAATATTGCTGGAGTAGAGGACACTTTTTTGGTTTTGCTACTCATGAAAGTACTGATAAGTGCCATTGCTATGCAGTATACAGTATCTCTGTCCTACTTTGGTGAAACAGAAAGACATCCATCTTCAAAAATCTCACAAATCCCAGGATAACCACATTGAGGTTGCTTGAAGGACAAGATACATGAAAGACTGGAATCCTATCTTTTTGACAACAATGCTGATGCTTTATTTGAACTATATGCCAATATCACTCAAAAGAGAAAACAAAAAAAGAAAAAAAAACACACTTCTATGCAACTGTAAACATTGCAAGTATACATTTAAAGCTTCAAATAGGGTGTGTTGGTGGTGTTGGCCTCGCTGAAAAACATACAATATAACACACAGAATACTCCTCTATTTTTAAAACCCGTTCACAAAAATCCTTTTCCCCTTTGGAGCAAAAATACAATATTGAAATTCTGAAAATATAAATGCCTCAAAGGCAGACGAGAGTGGCTAGTCTAAAGCTAACAGAGTGTGAGATTTTCTTCCTTCTTTGCCAGATGTCCTCTTTAACAACTCCGCAACCAGGATACAATTTTGACATTGTGCAGACATGTCCAATCAAGAAGTGTAAGAATGTCCTAGGCATCTGACACATTAGGCTCTATTACACCAAATGCAAGTGCATGTGTGACCAATTCACAGCACAATTTGGAAGGGGAGCTAGAGCAGGACTGCATTATTAGTATGAGACCATGGGCTGATGGGGGACTTCAGTAATGGTCAAACATCAGCTCACCTCATCTTATGTCTAAGCAGCACTTTCTGGACTCTAACAGAGAACCTGCCTATTATATTTATGCAGCTCCCAAAAATGCCTACAAAACCTTTTTTAAGCTTTTTGTTGTTAGTTTTACTGTGACAGAAACTTCTGATCATGTATGATGGTGCAAACTAAGTCTTTTAGAAGACAATAAGTTATAGTCCGTGTCTATTATTATTATCATTCAGCTATAGTTCTGTTAGTTTAGGGTAATCTCCAAACATGGAACCTGTGTGGCTAACCACTCAAATATGTGCTAAAAGTTGAGTGATAGAAGATTTAATTAAGGCACCTGCTATGTTTGAAGAGACGGTCTAAACTGATGGAAACGCCAGTGCAATTTCATTCCAAAATGTTTAAGCCAACAAAAAATGTTGCTGCATCTGCATAAACTCAACCTGAGCAGCACCACTCCGTCCACCTTGGCACAATGAAAATGGCCGTGTGCCTCTGTGTGCACCTCTACTGGCTTTATGGGCGCAAGAAAATAAATTAAACTTTGGAATGAGCTCAAGAGGTAAGTGTGTGTGAGCAAAGTAGCCATGGTTGTATTTCAGTACATGTTCATTTGATCTTTAGTGAGAACACATCGTGTTCTATTCCACACAGTGTCCTTATTTACCCGACTTTGTTTCATCCTGTTGAACCAACATGGAATGAGCGAAAGGCTTTTGTCTAGCTGAACACAGCTCATATTTGACCTTTACATTCAGAACCAGCCAATAGCTAAAGCGGAAACTCATGAATAACATTGAAAGCGGGGCAATCTGTCAGGAAGCATCAAGCCAGCTGAGTTATTAAAGGGTCACCTCTGTCAAAACACTAAATACAGCTAAATGTGTTGTTTGGAACATTAGTGGGAAAATAAAGTGAATGTATCTTGAAAATGTGCCCTTTATATCACAGCGGGGACCCAATAGAAAGAGACAGATACGGATAAAAGGAGGGAAACAGAGTGGTAATCACTTCATTAGGTGCAATAAAACAATTACAAAACTAAATACGAATAAACTATGAAAACAGCCATTCAATTGCAATGTCCTTCTGTGCACTCCACCAACTCTTTATGAGAGGGAGACAGAGAGAGAGTCCATGTGGCACCTTGATTAATGGACAGATGGCAAGGCCACTAAGCCAACTCTCTCTCCGTCGATCTGTGTGTGTGAACTCCAGGGGAGCTCACATGATCTGCCTGACTATACTGTCTCACCGTACTCATACTATACAGCAACCCGATGCACACTCATGCACGTGTGTCGACTCCAAACAGGAAAGAAACAAAAGAAAGAAACTTCAGTGTACAGGCATTGTACAACAACTACGCTGATGACTGCATGAGTGTGTGTGTGTGTGTGTGTGTGTGTGTGTGTGTGTGTGTGTGTGTGTGTGTGTGTGTGTGTGTGTGTGTGTGTGTGTCCCATTAAAGCTCTGACCGGAGTGGGGGCCATCGAAAACGTTGTGTGCCAGCTTAATGATGTCATCAATCATTCTCTGTGTCCATTGGTCAGTCTGTCTGCTCCTGTAGGCAGCCTGTTCAAATAGCCCTTTTGGCCTTCCCGCTCAAGCCCCTGATCTCTGCTCTGACTCAACACAGTGCTCTAACACTCAGTGTGAACAAATGAACTTGAGAAAAAGTTTTCACCAAAACAAAATTCAAAAATTGGATTTGAAGAGTATTCTACTCGTAGGTTTTCTGAGGTCGTACTCAAACCAACTAGACTTGTTGATACCACAAAGACTGTCAAACACATTCCAGACAAAGGGTACCTGTAATTAAAAATGAACATGATCGCCTTGTTAATGACACCAAACTAGAAAATGCCCCCAAATGCTTCCTCTCAAAATCATGATTTGAGGTTTTCGTTCTAGCTTACCTGTCGAGTTGGTTACACATCATCCCTGTCAAAGTTACTTTAATGAGAACTTTCCTTGTCTAAGGGTGATCCTTTAATAATGAATGTACTTTAATCATGAAGTCCCTTTGATGAAGAAATTATGAAAGATACCAAGGAAGTTAGCCATGTTCAAAAATGACCTTGCCCTTGGTTAGCTTGTAGGCATTTTGTGATGGACAGCTAGATTAAGTACAATGTCACCAAAGGCACACCATTGAGTGATATCCCCGAATTCATAAGAAAATACAACACATTATATGCACTGATAGCTTTGATTAAAACGAAGCATAAGCCAAACCAATAGTAACGTATCAGTAAAAGTGTGCAATATCAAAACGTTCAGCAGTTTACAAATGAGCACTGGGATCAAAGATGCATTTGTTCGGAGAGGAAGTTGCTGGTCTAGTAGCATGCCCTTTCCAAATAAGCCCATGAATTGTGTACTTTTGAAAACTCATCCGTATGATTCAATTTTATTTTATTTTTGATTTGCCTCACCCCCAATTCTGTTCATGCTCTTCGCTCGGGGTGCAGGGTCAGGCGGATAATCTGGAACAGGTAGGGGTTAAGCGTCCAAGTATGCTTCAGCAGGTATCGCTCTATGCATGAGTGAACCTGAGCCCTCCACTGTGGGGACGACTCACCAGCCGCGAAGGCCGTCCTGCCGAGGAAAAAAGCAGTTGCAAACCTTGGGTGTAAGCCAGAGATCAGAGGTAGCACTTACGAAATCCTGCTATGCGAGAATGGAGTACGGAGTCAAAAATTGTGATGCTGAAAATGCAGACAAGAAAAACACAGCAACCTTCCCGGTGCTTATAGCCAATTATGCTCGGAAGTCATAAAACAAAACTTTGGAGAACTGTGAGGCAGGCCATTGGAGCTAGATTACAATTCAATCCTTGCCCAAAACATCATTTAATTTTGGTCCACATCCCAACAGTTTGTATGAGTGTGCATGTTTGTGTGTGTCTGAGAGAGAGAGAGAGAGAGAGAGAGAGAGAGAGAGTGAAACTCCTGGGGGAATCCAGTTGATCTGAATATACAAATTCAAAAATGGATATGTTGTTAAACACACACACACACACACACATATACTCACTGCGGTTCCTGCCTAAAGCATTCAGTTAATTTTGCTCGTGATTCCAACAATATGCTTTTAGTACCAGATAGACCTCATCAAAAATTTTAATTTGATCTAGAATTCATTATGGCTCCAATGATAGTGTGGCCTTTTTGGCTTCCAGCCCTCTATACTGAGAGCCAGTATAAATAATGATGAGAGAGAGAGACAGAGATACAGAAAAAGACACAGACAGATACTAAGCTCCACAGACTGACCGACACAGAGGCTGTGAGACAACTTTTATTAAAGTACTTCATTACAAGTAAATGTCCTGCATTAAAAATCTTACTCTTCAAAGTTTTTATTACTAACAATAGATCAAATGTATGAGTAATGTAAAATGTGTCAAACACAGAATTAGCACCCAACTTTTTACCTCTACAAGGCTTTTTAGTATATTTTAACTGATTGTTTTGTTTGTTTGAGCCTGCAGACTCAGCTCTCATTAACCTAATTTCTTTTCTTCTTTTTATTTTTTTATTTAAGCAGCATGCAAGTAAACATAGCAGAGTATTTAGCAGCTAAAGAGCCGGATGTGTGTCTTTGGACATGGTGGAAACCAAAACGGAGAAAAAAGAAGAGGGAATATTAGTCTTCTATGCATCAGGTTAATAGTTTGCCAACACTATAGGTGTGGTAAGCAACTTTAAACGTCAATGCAGCTTTAAGAAAAATAACAGATGATTAAAGTATCAACATAAAAAATACTCATTATGCTGAAACATTACACCTATTAGTGGTATACAGTTTTATTATATTATTATTCAGTATATTATATGATTTAAGTATTGTTACAAATATATCATTTTTATACAGACATATACATTACGTTTTATAAAATGATATAACATCTTCACTAGCAGAGCAACTAGTAAGTATATCGATTAGCTAAATGGAGAGAAGACGAAACAAAACTTGAACTTGAACTGCTTAAGAATTGGGGTAGAATCATAAAGTAGCATGAAATGAAAATACTCAATGAAGCGCCTCATAATTTGACTTCACCAGTCCGCCTCTAATAAGCGAAACATGCAGAAGACAGGCGCAGAAAGGGATAGGAAGAAAAATTAGGACGAAAGAGAGATAGAGCAAATGATAGAGTGTACCGTAAATCATGGAGTGTATACAATGGCTGATACAGGGGCCGAGACAGCGTGAAGAAAAGGTGCATAGAGACAGACAGGGCGACGCAGAGAGATGGGTGGGGTTTAATATAAATTATGGGATGTTAGCTCCTCTGGTAATTCTGGTGATAACTCTCTCCGCGCTATCGCTATAGCAACCCCGTTCCCACTCTGCTGTTGGCACGGTGATGGGAAGGCCATTCGTTCAGGACACGCTGATTGAGTTGTCAACGCACATGCATACGCACTCTGTTACAAAGACACACACACACACACACACTTTGAGACATGTAGATAAGTCATTTCTCACGTGCAACTCACACACACACACACACACACACACACACACACTCACACACACACTTCTTCTCTGTGTATCTATCAGTTTATACATTTCAGTGAGCTGAACACAGGAGAAGGTCAACTGCAGATGCATTCAGAACTAGAGAAACAAGCGTCAACTGGATTTAGTCAGGGGGAACTCAGAGAGACAGACAGAAGAGATACAGGGTCGTCTCTACGGGGTCTTGTACTTGTTCTGACACTCTCTTACAGCACCACACGGACACACCCCATTACACACACAAAGAAACACAAACACACTGTGGTGTGATTATTTTACTTCAACCTCGCCTTCCTTCCAACTACTAAGTCACAGGAGTGTGTTTGCGTGGGTGCTTGAAAGGATGCAATGTCTGTGTACTGTGTCTGCCTGGTGAGTATATGCAAATTATGTGTGAATGCATGTTGGAAATGTTCTTTCAAATGCACGTCTGCTGTGACACCGCTAACTGTGTGTGTGCATGAACCATGTTATGTGTTTCTCCGTTGCACAGTATGTATCAACTGCATGTGCATGTTGTGAAATTTGTAATCATATAAGTATTCCTGCTTGTGTGTGTGTGTGTGTGTGGTGTGTGTGTGTGTGTGTGTGTGTGTGTGTGTGTGTGTGTGTGTGTGCGCGCGCTGCTGTTAACTGTACGTGTTCCCGCGGCCTACCGCTGAACAAACTAATTAAGGAACAAACACTGCTTCAAACCAACCAGAAAATTACCTCCCAACTCTAACAGGACGACCCAAGGACAGACGAGCAGGTTCTCTATCACATCCAGTCAGAACACACAGCCTAATAAAGGCTCGCTTGGTTTATTGAACGTCTAGCATGTGTCATTTTCATCGCCACGGCGTAGCCTCACAGTCAGTGTCTGTGAGTCAGTATGACTTTGTGTGTTGACATACAGTTGTGACATATGCCCACCAAAGTTTGCTTTATTGCTCGAGTAGAAAGAAGAAAAACAATTTATGTGTTACATCCTCCCGTGGTATCTAATGTGCGTTTTGCTTCTTTTTCAAGAACAAATATAATTCCTACCCAAGCTAGTAGTTGGAAGTTGTTGACTTTCAATAGATTTTGAGAGTAAATTGCTGGTGAGTGTCTCTATCAGTCAATACCAGCTAATCCTGTGGTATTTCACAGCCAATAGCTTCCAATTAAGTACTTCTATCGAGGGAGATGTCGCTGACAGTACCAATAACATCTTTCTGACCTGCTGTTCTTCTTTCTGTTCTGGTCTGGGTCTCGTCTTCTCTCTTTCGGTCATCAAACTGCAGTCGTGTCACTTTTAATTGTTTTTTCTACACTGCATCTTTGATCCACCTACTCTTTTGTATTTCGCTGTTGTATTTGTTCTGAGACTCCGTGGCTAAGCATATACCTAATGGCTTAATTATACAGGTAATTGCCTCTCTGTTGTTGCACTGTGACTCAACAGTACACAATTGTTGTTGCTAATACTAAGAATTCTACAGTTGCTGCTAATAACATTTTGATTTTGTTTGTTCTCTTCACAGTGAAGACATGTGGCAGTAGTCTTCAAGGGCCATCAGGAACCTTTACATCTCCTAACTTCCCAATTCAATACGAGAGCAACGCACAGTGTGTGTGGATAATTACTGCTTCAAATCCCAACAAGGTAAATTGCCTCCTCTCTCTCCCTCTTTGTCTGTTTGTCAAGCAAACTCTCGTATTCAAATTGCTGTTGTGAATTAACACACGTTGCTATCCATCATTTTGGAACTAAATGGAATATGACCATTTTATATGTTTATTGCATCACAAGTCATTTGTGACTCGTGCCATACTCAGAGAAACACATACACACGTAGATGTAATGCACAAAGTAATATATAAAATACTGTATGACTCCAGTGAGTACAGTATGTCATGTGTGAGTGTGGCAACTCAGCTCAAGTTGTCTGCCTTTGCTCCATTTGAATTGTATGCATTGAATGCAATTTTAATCAATACAACACAACAGTCCTTACAGGCAATTACAAAGTCAGCTTAGCAGCCTTTTTTTTACATTGCTGAAATGTGTTGATAATAATTAATGTATGAGATACTGTAAAGGATATGCTAGTCAGAGCATATCAGTGTCTAATTCTGATTGGTTAATCCTTCAGAGGGGCAGACGATAGGCTGGAGGTTAGATGATAGCTGTGATTGGTCGCTTTATGTCCCAGGAGAAATGTGATTGGTATTCAGGGGACACTTCCTTATTCCACTCAGGGTCACTGTGGTGACCGCTCTGTCGTCAATGGCAACACCTGCGTCAGCACCACGGGGACGAACACACACACACACACATGTGCGCGCAGACTCACACGCACACACACACACACTCTAACACGCGTGTGTGTGTGTGTGCTCAAATACGCACAGTGGCTCTTTTAACACCCCACACACATCCACACACATCCACACAGACACAGCACACACACACACACACACACACACACACACACACACACACACACACACACACACACACACACGTTACTGCTTTGCTCTTGCTCAAAACCTGTGTCCCTCTCTCTCCCTCCTCTTCTGACACGCAACTCTCACTGTCGGAGCCCAAGGCCCCTGGTTTATGGCCTAGAGCAATACATTCTCTGTTGAAGGCTACAATGAGTATGTGACTGTTGAAGGCTATAATACTAATGCCCTCCTGCACACTGTTTGCGAGTGCATACGTGTGTGTGATGTGTGCAAGAAGTTGGAAGTGAATGTGTAATGTATGATTATGGAAATTGCCAAACACGTTGACCGGATTGAAGACCAGATCAACTGAAGCCGCATCAACTCATTTTTATATCCCCCTCATCGTTAAACGATTTACAGAAAGTACCCTGACTCATGCTGTCATTTTATTTCATGTACATGTCATGCACCGTACTGAATCATATGCATGTTCTTTTATCACACCACGTCGTGTGTACAATATGTCAAGCACCACCACGTAAGACACTACATCAAACGTGAGGTCTTCAGGGGTCCGTCGATTTGTACAGCACCTGACAAAAGAGGACGGACATCCATTCAGAACAAACACAGACGGCGTGCCCGAGGGGCGAAGACACATACCACATAAACCAAACCACTCCTGGTTCAGGTCCGACTGTTCCTCCCTCTATCTCTCTTCCAACATTTCCTCATTGCCTCGCACAAAATGCCTAAAATGTCATCTTAAACAATAAACTGATCTGAAGGCAACTGGAAATGGTGGTCATGTAAGACACTTATGGAAATTTTGTGAGACAGAGGAATGGAGGCTTTTTAATATACTAAGCCCATTTAAAGAGACGGATGAAGTTACAAAGCAAGATAAAGGAATGAGCATGACAAAGAATGACAAATCACTTAGCATTACTTCAACTCATTTCCCATCTTCATTCAGTTTTCATCTGTCTTGGCAAGTTGTTTTATTCATGCGGGACACCTGTGAAGACGCACATGTGAGAGCATGAATATTAATAGTTTCATAAAGAAACTTAAACCTCAATATGTAAATGTATCTTTCTCATAGATTGTCATCTTGGGTACTGTCAGACTTGTCTTATTGCCGTCAGATAAGTGTCATTTATATCCAGTGGATTTGATTTAAAGTTGGTGAAGCCACTAGCATTAATCAATCAATTTGAAGAAATCTTTTTCTTTTTCAAAAATAATATATTTTTTAAGTTTAGAAATACTTCAAAGACATGCATTATGATTTAAAGGAGCAAGCCAAGTATTATTCTGATAAGAGCTGTACTTAAACAAAGCCAATAGAAGTACACATTTATTGAATGAAAGGGGTGATCAACTATTGGAAGCTTTTAATACATTGGCAAATAAATCACATACATGGCTTTACCATGCAGTATATCATAATATTGAGTTTGGTATGTTTAATTTCAAGTTTCCAAAAATACATGGTTTGGTTTACAGACATTGGTCACCGTCTCTTTAGGAACGTTCACAGTTTTTGTCGAGAACATCTCAGTGTTTGTAGGTTCATGATGGTTGAAGACCGTACATTCTATCATGGTTCAAGTGAATAGTGGCAAAAGGAAATAGCAGTTTCACATCTAGTGGAGTTAAATGTAATTTACTAGTTTAAAAGCAGGGCTTATGTTGGGCAGCTGGCAGAGGCAAACAGGCAGGGGGGAATAAAATATAGTGGGAGCACTGATGGTCTGGCATACCGGCAGTGCAAAAGTTATCTTCAATTAGGAGGCTGATGAGAGAATTAAGAGCAGTTTAGTGGGCAGGTGAGTGGTCAGTTGATCTCCTGAGGAGAGACGGCAACCGGATACACAAACACACACTGGGACACGGAAAAAAGAGAGAGAGTCTGAGTCGGAAGAGGGGGAAGAGGGGGAAGAGAGTCACGGTGCAAGCACCACAACACATTCAGAGTAGAGGAATAGTCCCAACTGAGCCTGCCTCTCCCACTAGCAGGACATCACTTTTTTGTATTGCTTGTACATGTCTCTCCCTATTTCATCCTTTTGCTTCTTTTCTCTTCTTCCCCTTGTCTCATTTTTCTTTATGTCTCTTTTTTTTTTACACTACCCTTCCCTGCACCCCGTCAGTCCCAGAGGCACTGTCCTCAGAATTACCCAGATTCTTCATTAAAGAGCTCAGCCTGAAACCATCATATTACTATGGAGAAAGAGGGAGGAGGAGGAGGGCACTTGTATCACTCTCTCCATTGCGCCCATCCCCAAACATATTCTACATTTCACTCACTGCCTCCTCCTTTTACTCTGGAGGTAAAGTGATGCAGGGTTTCTATAGCACACTCTCTTTTCTCTTTGTCTCTTTCTGTCTCTGTCAGACCCATTCCATCTCTCCCTCTATGTCTGTCCACCCTTTTGCTCCCTCTCTCTCTAAAGTTAAGTGTTAATGGGGTTCTATAGCTCTCTGATGTTATTGCTTCATTTAGTTTTGGCAGAATGAGCCTTTAGAGCCAATTCATTTTCTCCTGTTCTCATTTAACCTTGGGGATGGCATGACGGGATGGCCATCATTATACCATACTCTCTACTCTTTTATTGTCTTCTCTTCTATCCTTTTTTTCAGAAAGCAGATCTTACTGTACTATTGTCTTTTCTTCATTTTCCCCATCATTTAGTTTCTACTTTTGCTCTTCTAACGTTGCCATCTTCTATCATATCAACGAGTCAAAGCACTTTCTCCATATCATCTGTTTATGATGCATAAGTTAACGTGACATTTATTGCGACTTCATGTCTGTGTCAGCTTTTTTTTTTTTTTTGCAACATGCAAATGTTAGACCGTGCCCTGTTATATAAACTGACAGCATTAAGAATGAACTGGCTTTGCGTCACTTCACACGCATTTGCTTGCCCAGTGTAATGCATAACCCATGGATATAAGAATACTACTGGAGTGCTGCCATGCTGCATATTTAGTTTAGTATCACCACTATAACCAAGGAAAAAATAATGCCCTCGTATACACTTGTGGGTAGGCTTTCTGTGTACTAATTGGCAGGCATTGAATTCAGTAGTGCCCTGTGGGCCTCCAGAAATCCAACAAACACACTGAAGCCATGAGGCAGAAATCACAAGACAAGAAGATCCCTGCACTGGCTACTTTTACTCGCTATTAGTGATTGAATGGCTTGCTTCTGCATCTTCTTTGCAAGACGAGATGCATAGCACTTTCTTTAGGCCTCAGGTATAAATGTGTTAAACAGTAAGTAAAAGAGCACTGTGATTCAAATGCATTTTTCAGTACGGTAGTTGCATAGCAACAGTAAAAGCCACAGCCCACATAGCCTTTCCCGCAGGTTTCTGTTCAGAGTTAGTATCTAAAAAGAAGGCACCTGGTGGATTTGGCTTAATGAATACGAAGTGAGGGGAAAACACTAAGTTGTGAAGGGCTTTGCCCATCAGTCTTCATCAGCTAAAGCCCGAGTCATCTCACAATGGTGCAATTTATACCATCTAGGCAGAAGCATGTTCTCGGGGAGCAGGTGGCAGAGAGTTTACTGTAACACTGTCCCAGACAATCTATTATTCCACGGCCCTGTCTCTGCCCTCTTTGCATCACTGACTGTGTAGCTCGCCAGGTGTTTCAGATATTCTGACAGTAACTGTTACCTCAAGGTATCCTTTGATCTTATTATGGTATGGCCGGGGAGGAGACTCCCCCACCTCATTGTCTCCACGACAACCAAAGGAAGTGCTTTATCAAGCAGAAATCCAATTCTGTCGCCTCATTGGCTAGAAGCCATAGATGGATGGAGAAAAGGAACGCAGCAGCCAATTAGAAAGAGAGAGGGCTGAGAGTGTGACAGCAAGAGGGAGGGAAAGATAGGAGATCGAGAGAGAGATGGATGTTTCTATGAACGCGACCTATTAGAGGAGAGGAGAAATATGTAGAGTGTTCACTTTCATCTATCGCACGCGTGCACACACACACACACACACACACACACACTACACTGAAAGAGATACAGAACACACGCATAAACATTAACCCACACACTGTCGGTAATGAGGTTCCAACTAAGTTGATTTCAGTACAGTGTTCACATTCTTACACGCACACACGCACAAACACACACACATGGGCACATTGTAATGTAGCTATATCCCAGCTGTGTTTAATGCTGTGTGAACAGTGCTGATGTGGCATTAGGGGGTTCTGTAAAGGACGTATACAAGGAGAGAGATAGTCCAGTTTCCATCATCGGGGCATACAAGCCTTCCTCTGACTTTATTCTCTGCATGGACAAACACGTCCGGCCTTTTCTTGCCACAGTAACAAAGAAGGCTGGATGGTCTCCATTACATATACAGTACAACTAACTAAGCCACTAACAGCCATCATTCCTAGACATTTCCATCAAATGCTACCTGCTCAGCAACTGATCTCCTTTTATTTTCAGGATTTGTTTGGATTTATTTGTCACCTTCATTGCCTTCACCCAAGAAGACTCTTTTATCATGTTAGGCAATTCTGGCAAAAACATATTTTGAGGAAATATTCCCAACTGCGTGGTCAAATGTAATTCAAATAACAACTATCAGCATCTATAAAAGGAAGTTTCTCTTTTCAGACACACGGATGCATGGCAGCTGTCTCGTCACCGCTGTGACATAATATGAACCTTTAGGAATGTTTTTCAGTTGTAAAAACACAGTTTGAAGTTCTTGAGGAAACCATGGTGCACATATAAGCCCAAAGGGATTTGTTTATTGGCGTGACATACATTTTCTTTTCAAATTATAATTTTGATGAGCCCAGCCCAAAAGACTAAAGTCAGTATGAAATCCGACCAGTACATCACGTACCGTAAACTGAACATACTGTAACTACTAAAGTGAGCTGGTTATTGAAACAAGAATATGCAACAAAAGTATGTAACATGGTCATGGACATTTTCACTATGATAATAATAAAGATTAAGCCTTTAAATGTAGGATCTGGTCTTGCCTTTGGATAAAATGTGTAAAAACATTCACTACCTATCAGTAGCTTATTTATAGTCGGACTTATAGTATTGAAAGCCTACTTTTGGCTTATAGGAATATTGTGATAAGTGTGAAAATGGTGACTATGTAATCACAGAAATAGACACATTAATCTCCACAAAGCTGGGCCTGTCTATGTGAGTGAGTGTGTTTCTGTGTGTGTGTGTGTGTGTGTGTGTGTTTGTGTGTGTGTGTGTGTGTACTTCCCAGAGAGAGTTTAGCAGGTTTGTAGGTGATGCTTTAATGCAATCTGCCTTACATGGCGATAAGACCGAGTCAGCATTATGAGCAATGGACAGATCGCCGCTTCATCCTAGTAGATCCTCTCGTTTTACTGCTTTCTGGTCACATCAGAAGATGGTGGTGCTGGTGCTTTCCAGCTTGCTCCATTTTGTTTTTGGCACGGCTTCATCCGTTGTTGTATTTCATGTCGATACAATATCGTGTAAAAACTAAGTCTGCTTCTGCTGCCACAAGCAAAATCAAAAATGAACTGAGCTTCTTGGTGTGAAAGAAATAAAAATCAACCCCCATGAACAAAAGCAAATCAGGCAATACTGCCAACAGATAAACAGTTTAACAGCAGGTGGGCGGAAAGGCATGGCCACTGTGTTGTGTGTTCAGTTTTTCATTTGTTCCTTCTTTCTTCACGGATTCAATGGTCATAGTGAGGATAATCTGTTTATACTTTATGTCCCCAGGTGCCCAGGTTGCAGATAGTGAAGGTGAAGAAAAAAACAACAACTTTATTTATGATGCCTGACTCAAAGAGAATGTTTGAATACAGACTACAAAAACAGATTCTCAGAAATAAGAATATATTGATAAGCACGTCAATATTCTCACTGTTAACAAGCCAGCATAGAGGAGACTCAGACCGGTATGATGTTTTGGATGTTTTTGAAGTCCTCCAGCAGAATATTGAATCTAGAAATTTGGAAATTCCTCACAAGGAAAGAGGAAGAGGAGGAAATATGGTCAGAGGGAGGTTTTAGTCTCCCCCTGAGGGTCAAGTCAGAATTCTGGTTTGAAATATTCTAACACTGCACATTGCTAGCATCAAAGACATGCTCATTATTATCCGCTATTCCTCTTTGTTGCCACTTCCTTTATCCTTCCTTCTTCCACCTGCCTCCATCATCTTCCTCCTCTCTATCTTCTCTCCTCTGTCTGTCCCTTCTCATCCTTTCTGCACGTCTCTTCTTCCTCCCCTCTCCTTCGCTCTGCCAAATATGTTTCTCTCTGGTCTTAGATGAAACAGAAAGTGTTGGTTTAATAATTTCCGATCAGAGTCTAGAGCTTCTGTGCTGATTCTCCCAGCTTCGAGTGCAGCCCACTAGGTGTTTCTTGTCTCTTCCTAGTTCTTCTTGTAACACTGAATTAAACCATACCACAATGTGTGATGCATTAATGAATTCCAATGATTTACCCTTGGGTAAAGTATAATTTATATATAATTCCATGAGAGGGGAAATGTGTCTTTGATATGCTCATAGCTGAAAGTCTAAATATAACAACAGCTATAGAGCATACTGGCTATGATTGGGGTCAGTGGAGGGCAATATCAGTTCATGTAATTTCTCATTTATTTTTTTTGACCATGACTTACATTTTTAATTGGAATTTTTTATTTTAGTTCATTTTCAAAGTAATTATTTCAGTAAATCTGTACTCCGTGGTATCAGTGCATTTACCATAGCTATTTTCCTCAAGTCAAAATATTTGAGAAAAAAGCAGTTAAATGAAGTATAGAATATATGAATGAAGTTGTAATTTCAACAGAAAGTCATAATATTTAAAGGAAAAGTTGAGAAGTTTCAGCAATAATGTCTAAAGGCAAAAGTTTTGATATTATGAGAATATAGCAGTCATTTTTGTAATATTATGTATTAGTATGAGATAAAGTCATAATTTACAAACATTGACCCAAAAACTCTCAGGATCTGCTTCTTCTTACTCACGGCTATTGATTTGGTAGCCCTGACTTACCTGCTTTTGAATCCCTGATTGATTTTGACTGGGTTAGTCTGCACGTAGCTTTAAACTGACATGTATGTGTCCGTGTTTTTGTTCATGAATTTTAGGTAATCCAGATCAACTTTGAAGAGTTTGACCTGGAGATAGCCTATGATACTCTGACCATAGGAAATGGAGGGGAGGTGGGAGATCCTACAGCTATACTGCAGGTGTAAGTATTACGCTATCCTTTTACATACTCCCATTTATGTCCTGTGAAAAGTTGAGTTTGTTTGCTAGTTTATTTTTCTAATTTAAATCATAAAAATGCCAAATGTAGACTGACTTTAAAACCCTTCATGAAAACTTTAGAAATATCGAAACCTGACTTTGCTACATTATTCCTTTTTGAATGAAAGGTGGGAAGTCCCACTCTGTATCATCTCTCTATGCCAACGTGAATAGTGTAGATAGATAGATAGACACATAAATACTTTATTAATCCCGCAAGGGCAAATGTTTTCGCTACAGCATAATTTTTACATACAGGTAAGAAAAGAA
Source organism: Ophiodon elongatus (assembly GCA_016806645.1). Taxonomy (NCBI): domain Eukaryota; kingdom Metazoa; phylum Chordata; class Actinopteri; order Perciformes; family Hexagrammidae; genus Ophiodon; species Ophiodon elongatus. Next base: position 1,044,181 of record JACSYO010000476.1, on the reverse strand, counting down.
AACTAAATAAAAAAAAATGTAATAGAATAAGAAGAAAATAAGAAAAATGCACAATATATACAACAAATAGAATAGAATACATACCAGCAGCTCATAAAAAAACAAATGGTGAGAACACGTTTTTTTCAGAGGCAACTAAGTATTACCGATGTTTGATTTATAATTCTTACATAATGTTGTACTTTTACTACTTTTACTAAAAAAAGCAACCTCCCAACGCCCTTCAAATTAAAAGAGGCAGTTGTCAAAAAAAAACAAAAAAAGCACTCAAAGCTTCTACCTTGCTTAAAAATCATTCATATGAAGATCAGTTGTCGTCTTAGAGCTGCGATGATGAGATGCATACAGAGCAGGGTGTGCTGTCGTACCAGGCAGATTACGGCTGCCAAACAGCTCCACCAAAGTAATGTCATGAAATAAACTCCTTAAATATGAATGTAAGAACTTTCAGATAATGCGCTGCCGTAGCTGTATTTCTGCATTTTCTTTTAGTGATTTTCAAAAGCCGATTGTGCCACACACAGTGTGCTTCCATAATGGCCAGCTGCCTTCATGAGCAGCAGCGCTGTTTGTCATTCCATCAAACGCCTCACAACACAGTTAATATGTTCCACATGAAATCAAAATGATCAGAGCGAAAACATCCAACAAAATGTCTTCATATACTTTGTCCATTTTCATTCTGGTTCTTGAGTTAAGCCATCAGCTGCCAGCGCGCTCGAAATCCTCCACCTTCTTTGTCGCAATTAGTCAGCTCATAAAACTGCAGTCTGCATTATGTGCGCTCCACTTAAAAGATGAACCGTTCCTAAATTTTGAAAGTGCTCCGCAGTGCCCAAAAGCATAACAGATGCGGACCTTCTTTTCAGTTCACTTTGGAGTCCGTCACTGTTAACTTTAGTGCCTAAAAGGTGTTGGCAGCCGGGGAAAAAAAGCGGTGGATCAAATGAATGTACTCTGAGTAATTTGCTTACCTGAGGCAGCATTCTGCTAAACTAAAGCAAACCAAATCAAAGCATTCATCTCCAGCACAGTATGTTCCAGCAATTTGTTCACACTGATCAGCACTTGAGAATTTGATTATGGCTATGATTGCGGTTGATGAATATTTTATTTTTTATAATGGTGATTATTTCGACAATGGTTTCATACTAATGTATTTTGTGCTGCAGTCTATCAGGCAGCTTTGTTCCTGACCTGATCGTCAGTATGACCCACCAGATGTGGCTTCACCTCCAGTCAGATGAGAGTGTCGGATCTATAGGATTCAAGATCAACTATAAGGGTAAGAAATGAGCATGCGTTTGTGTTTGTGTGTGTGAGAGATGGGAAAAAGTAAATGGAATCTATGTGAGTGAAGTGGCTAAGATATTTTCCAACTACAAAACAAAGATAAGTGCAGAGGCTTTTCATTAAGCTTTATATTGAGAAAGATGTGTTGCTAGAACAAAGAACCACCTCCGTGAGTTGTGCTCCATCATGGGTGCACCATTCGACAGCCGCTTATTTTCCAATGATTGTGTTTGGGAAAAATGCTTTTTGGGCCAGTGTGTGTGACGGGGACGAACGCAGGAGTTGCAGTACGTGCCGCATGTACGTCAAAATTGCTCCTCAGGTCAGCTGTGTTCCTGGGAGCTTGGGTATGTAGCTTATGCTACGATATGTTTGCGAACGTTAGTTA